>NDGN011557742.1:0-27671 GCA_002564285.1 Tympanoctomys barrerae | reverse complement strand
GTTTTGTTTTGTTTTTTTTTTTTTGCCAAGATGCCATGCTGGGTGCCACACTGTATTTAGCTTTTGCATTAACTGAAGGAATTAGTGAGGAACAGCCACCTCAGTGTCATATGTGAACCTCATTGTAAATAACAGTTGTTTTTCTGGTGGTAAGGAACCTGATCATTGAAAATGTTGGCATGCTGGCTCCAGGCATAACTAATGGATAGAGGAAGGAAACAGGGCAGAGGTTAATGGATGCCTGAAGATGGGATCAAGTAGGGATCCTCCAGATGTAGGACTATTGCATGAATATTTACGTGAATCCGAACTCCTCAAGATTCCTCAGTACGTAGACATTTACTGTGCTAAATCATACACAAACGTATATTTCAAGCTGCATGCAGTAGCACACAACCAGTCACAGCCCTCTGCGAAGCTTCCACGGGAGGCTTTCACATCCTCCTGCACCCTTTCCCCAAATAAAAATAAAAAGATCTTGGAGTATAGCTCAGTCTGAAGGTCCTGGACTACAAATGTTTATTTTTAAAAAAAGTAATGTTCAGGTATATTTTCTAAGATTTCTGAGAGCAAAAATAAGGTTACAAAATGTCAAAGACTAACACAAAATTAATAAATAAGAGGATGAATTAAATACATAAAAGGATTAAGGAAATTCCAGAAATGCAGTAATCAGCCATCAAATCTTTCTCCTACCTGGATGAGATGGCACATGCCTGTAATCCCAGCTCTTGAGAGGCTTAGGAACAAGGTTCATGAGTTTACGGTCAACCTACCAACCTGTGCTACCTCTGTATTTCACCAAAAATAAGACCTAACCAGAAAACTAAGCTCTAGTATGATTTTTTAGAATGCTCAAAATATAAGTCCTACCACCAATAAAAGCTCCAGTTAAGATCACCAACCAGACAGAAGCATTTAGTACATTGGCTGCAACACACAATGGATGTATTGAATTATGAAATAACACTATTATGAACTAATATAGTTAATATAAACAATATCACTGACATGGATATTTATAGCATAAATTACAGTTGTCTGTAGGTCAACCAACAGGATCCTTCAGAGGAAAGTAAATAACTGTGTAAACAGACAATGTGAGATGGAGTGTTGAACAATCAGCTGAAGTAGGAACACAGCCCATTAGATAATGACTGAATGTGGTTGTGTCTACTATCAATCTTCTTAATTCAATACATCATGTGTTGTAACAAACATACTTAATGCAGTTGGGTCAAGTAAAGAAACGTTGCCTGAGTTTTGGTGCTTGCAATTTTTTGTTGCTTTTGTGTGGACGCTCATTCTTAGCTGTCATCATTTTTGTTGCCACTCCTGTCTCATAAATCTTCAGTTAACACTGATTTAATGGAAACTTTGTGAAGCCGGCACGAGGTCGTGACTTGGTGGAGAATTCGTGGCGTGAAATCACTGATAGCTGTGTGGCCAGCGCATTAGGAACAATGGAAAAGAAGCGCTCATTTAAGGTCAGCTGTGTCACCACACATGAGACATGGGGGCCGATGGTTCTATGGGAGATAAAGTCACAAGGAACTAACTCAGTGTGGAGAGTCACGATGATGTTCCAGAAGGTAACATGACTGTTTTGAAGAAACATAGAATGTTGTACAGAATGAATGCATATTGTCACATAAGAATCAACATAGATTTTTATTTTTATTTTAGGGAAGGGGCTACAGGGTGTTCAGGGTCTCACTACTAGATTGGACGCATGGTGATCTGCCTAATTACAGCCTCCTAAGTGCTGGGATTACAGGTGCATTCCACAATGCCCTGTCTAAATTTGAGAAGAATTTTTTTTTCTTGGCTCAGTCTGCCTGAAGAGCGTGTCTGGTAAGGCATGTGGAGCTGGGGATCGAACCCTGTTATCCTGCGCCTGACTGCGTTTGCATGAGCAGGCGCTTAAACAACTGAGCTAACTGGCGGGTCTCTCAACATAGATTGCTGTATATTAAAAATATTGCATCATTTGGAGCAAAACTTAATATAACGTCTGATCTTATTTTGGGGAAAATACAGCACTCCAAGATAGATATGAAATTAGGATGCACAGCGAGACATTTCCAAGTTGTTATCTTTATTTTCTAACAGAACACCGAGACCCAAATAACAGGTAAAGGCAATGCATAAAAATTATAAGTGCTTAAAAATTGTAACAAAATAGAGCAACAGACAGAAGAAAATCATGGTTAACTGCGTGTCATGAGATTAGCCAGATACAGATTCGAGCTGTCATGAAAGAATGAACGCCTAGACTGCCAGATCTCTGATACTTTCGAAAGAAGCTGGAACCCAGATTTTCATGCCTCTCAATTTTTAAATGTTGGCAATTATTCCAAAAGATTTACAACCCTGCGCAGGCAAAAATTATATAAGGTAAACCAAACATATCTCACGGCATAATTTGGCCTGTAGCCTGACAAGTCCTGACCTCTACTATACAATAATAAGATTGATTATTTAAAATTGCTTATTAAATCACCCTCATTAATGTGTAGTCATACCCCAGGCTGTTATTCAGAGAAACTTGGATTTTTGGGGGGGCAGTTTTGAGTGACCTGTAAGTTACACTTTCATACTTATCTAAGTTAATTTAAATCACCCTAATTATAAATGTCTTGTAAGGTTGTTTCTATAGGAAACTGGATTTTTAAGTCTTGTTATTTTTAAGCATCATTAGGAGGTTTTTAGAAATTTAATTTGATTTTTGATGAAAGTAGAATTATAAAATTTACTGTGTAGTTTAAGTCAGAATTTTGAATTTATTAGACCAAGAGGAAGAGAAATAGCAAACTAAGCTCATGTGTGTTCGCTTTGTTTCAAGGCATTTCTCCTGAAAAGGGCTTTGGCATGCAGCTCCGAATTTATGGACTGAGTTACGCTGTGTACATGCTAACAACACATGTCATGACAAGTGTGTGTGTGTGTATGTGTGTTTGTGTGTGTGTGTCTGTGTTAGTGCACCCATGTTTCTGCAGCTGTACACATCAGAATATACCTTGTTTTATCATGGTGACTAAGAATTCTTGTATCAGATTTACTTAATTTGCTAGGTTTGGTTCATCTGGCATTCCTATAACATAATACCTGTGGCCAAGCAATTTATAAGCAGCAGAAGTTTACTTGGCTCATGTTGTACAGGCTTGGAAGTCCAGGAGCAGGGTGTTAGCAGCAGTGAGGCACTTTGTTCTGCATGTGGATGGAGAAAGGGGAGAGACACCTGGAGCCAGAAGGAACGGCAGCTGGGTGCCCCCTCTTAGCAGGGCCCCACTCCACGGCTGTATATACAGTTAAGATTGCCCCTGATCCCGTCACCTGCCAAGGTCCTCACCTACCAGCCCCATGCAGGTGGCAACTGAATTTCAATGTGAATACGAAGGGGACATTCAAATTACAGCAGCTGCCCTTCCCCACTTATTTTGATCAGTGACATCAGACTAAACTTCATTGTATTCATGTGTCAAATGAGGTCATGTTACTACCTACCTTTTATGGTTTAAAATAAGATAACACATATAAAATCCATAAAAGTGCACCTGGTCCATAGCAACATATGTGGGCATAAAATGGGTATTCACCTAGGTGCATATAAGCACAGGCATACAGGTACGTTTATTCCAATAAAGTATTTAATGTCATTTAACATTACCAGAAAAAAAAAATACTTGGATACCTTATCTGTACTCCTTTTGATTCTTTTAAGATTAACATGAACATTACTATATTAGTTCTTCTGATTAATGACCAGAGTTAGAAAAAGAACACGTGAAGGGCAAAGAGTATTTTCAAAGTCAGTGCCAGTGACACTTACTAGATGCCAAACGCTGAAGGCACCGCTCTGTAGTGTGTAGCACAAAATGAGAAACAGTGCCAGCCTCTGAGGATGGGAAGCCCGCCGCTGTGACGCCAGCAGACAGCATCGTAGCTGCAGAAAAAGGCGCCTGAAAATCAGGGCTCAATTCCTTTCATTACTGAGTGTCTGACCCTCCAAGTCCTTAGAAAGGAAGTGAGGGTCTCACGTGTCAGCACACGTGCGGGGTATTCTCTTTCCCAGACAAGCAATAAAGCACCGCGCTTGCCCTTGACACGAATCAGGTTGTTTGGCACAGAGGTGAAGTAAAGAATAACTGAGACAGATGATCTAGGAGTTGGACACAATTTGCAGGCTCTTGGAGGTCAGATATTTGCCATGGAAAATGTCAACCTCACAAACCTTTGCTGTTGTGTTTTCTGTTACTGCTGTTTGTGGTGATTTTCAAAGAATCAGCTCACCAGTTTGAATCCAAGTTATTCTACTCCTGCTTCTCATGTCTGTCATTATTTTTTTCCAATTTCTCCCTCCTTCCAGATTTTATCACGGAATTATCACTCACTTCCTGGACCCAGTCTCTCTGCTTTTCATGCACATGATTCCCTTTGGAATCGGAAGTACTTCCACAAATACAGTGATCACCCTGCACGCCTGCCTCTGGTGTCCGTAACAGCTCACTGAGGTCGGCGACACAGTCTAAAGTCAAACCACAATATGCTTCTCTCATCCTTCATGTTTGCCTTTTGGCTTGACCAGAATGCTGAACTTGTCCCCCAGGTTTGCAGAGCTTTGGTGTTGGACATCCTGCTTTAGCAGCTTAGAATACTCTGTACTTGCCTGGTGAGCTTCTCAGGTCCCCAAGCCCGTGTCTCGTCAGGCCTCCCGAGAGTGACCTCAGGACTTACACTAATGATGACTCTGTGTCCTCTTCAAAGATGCAGTGCATCATAAACTTGTGTGGGGCTGGGGAGACAGCTCAGTAGAACAGGCATCAGCCTGGCAAGTGCAAAGTCCCAAGTTCAATCCCCAGTACTGCAAAAGCAAACAAACAAACAAAACAAAAAAATTCATGTGAATGCTTCTCATTATTATCTTTATCCACACTTTATAGCACTTTACCAGAGATTATTATTGTTTTCCTATTATATCAATAAGAAAACCAAACTTTCAGGATATTAATTATCCATCCAATGATACATGATTAATAAATGGCAGAAGCAGAAATTACATATATATGCTTATTAATAAAAAATTCTTGCTGCCATCATAGAAATGCATCTGTACATCTATAAAGATATTAGACCCTGTCTTTTGCCCTGTAATTAACATTTACAAGTCTGTCTGATTCTCCAAATAACTATCACATAAAAGTTAGAGGTAGATCTTTGTTTATCCATGCCTAAATAATTATATTCAAAATACTTTCATTGAATTAAATTATTTGCATCTCCTAAAAATTGGATCTTTTAAATATGCAATATGAAATGCTATATATTATACCTTCTTCTTTTTTGGTAGTGCAGGAACTGAACTCAGGACCTTGTGTTTGCCAGGTGGGCGCTGCGCCGCTGAGCTATATCCCGGCCGGGCTGGCCTCTCTTGAGAAATCCCCATCTTGGGTGGTTCTGCTCCCTTGAGAAGATGGTGATTCTTGCTGTTGAGATTTTCTTCCTTTGCCTTCAAGTTTTAGATGTTTGCTTCTCCTGTCTTGGCACGGATTTATTTGGGTCCATTTTACTTGCAATACACATTGTGGAATCTGTACATTTATGCATTTTACCCAATTTGGCAAGTTTTCAGACATATTTTTTAAAATCAGTTTTAGCTCTGCTCTTGTCCCTCTTTCCTGCCCATGCTAAGAGAACACAGTGCCGGGTGTGTTGTTAGTCACACACTTCCTGTAGCTCGATGATTTCCTTCAGCCTAATTTCTCCATCCTTAAAATCGGGTACTTTTTATTTTCTGTTTTCCAATGAACTGATTGTTTCCTGTTTCATCTTCACTGTCTTGTGAGGTCCATCTAAAGGATTTAAAAAATTTCAGATCTCATAAATGTTCCAAAGTTTCTAGGTACTTCTTCCTCATGTGCTTCCTGGGCGATGCTTCCTTTCTTTGCTGGCCTCTTGTGTTCTCACTTCTTCCAAGCACACACGTGACCAGTCTTGGAATCACTTGGATGATAGCGGCCTTGCAGTCCTGTGGACTCTTCTCACGGCTGGGTCAGCACGGTGCTGGCATCTGCTCATTGTCTTTTCCATTCTGTTTGAGACATTTCTTGGCTTGTGTTTGTTCAGGGACTTTGAGTGTGCGCTGGACACTTGGATGCCACACCTTCCGACTGGGGGTCTTACTTAAATTACTTTCTAGTGGCTTTCTACAAAATCCATTGCACGGCTGAAGCACAGCTTTACTTCTGCAGTGTGAGTAACGCTTTAGCTTCCCAAGTGTCTTTACAGAGGTCGCTAAGGTTAGGCTTGGGAAGGTGACTCACGACACATCCTGGGTGGTCTCCCCTGGACCTTACGGTCAGGAAGAAACAGAAATCCCCAGGTCACCACTCAAACTTTCTTCAGACCGGTGCAGGCTAAGTAAAAGGAGCACCTCATGATAGCTGGGGAGGTTAGAGGCCTGGGCTGGCAATGTCTCCTTGACTAATGCGAGCCACAGAGCACCTTTTGTGCTCTGGTCGATTAGTGTTTGTTCTGTCTCATGAGAATGTCTCTGTCTACATGATAGCAATGGCCTTCCTTTTTTTTATCTCCTTTTTTTTTTTGTTTGTTTCTGTGTTTACTGATGCCTTCAGTTTACTTTGACATTTTAGGAACAATATGGACTACATTAGGCAAAAAAGCAAACCTAGGATAGTAACCTCTGTACCACCTGGGGCCCGTGTGTTCTTATAATGCCAGCTGCACTAGTCAGCTTTTCATCACTGTCGCAAAATACCTGTGATAAATCAACTTAATGGGGGAAAGGTCTAGTTTGGCTCCTGATTTCAGAGGTTTTGCTCTATGGTTAGTTAGCTCTGGCTCTCAGGGCCTGAGGTGGCGCAAAACTTCATGGCGGAGGCATGTGGTGAAGTGCAGCTCCTCATCAAATGTCAGCTGGGAAGGAGAGAGATGGTGACAGAAAAGGTCACAAAGCAGATATCCTTCCAGGCACGTGCACTAGCGACCCACCTCCTCTAGCTGGGGTTTGCTTCCCAACAGCCCTGATGAGGCTAGAGCCCTGGCTAGAGCACTTTCTTTAAGCTCCACCTCTGACCCCTGATACCTTGCAGATCAAACCCTCAGTACATTATTCTTAGGGGGACACTTCCTGACTAAAATTTAACACCTACATTTATATCTCAATCTTTCCTTGGCTTCTCATTGTTTGGTATGCACTGTCTAGGTTTTCGTTAGGGAGATATGTATCTACTTTATCTGGTCATTAGAATAGAAGCTGAAGCAATTGCAAAGCATATTTGTTATTGGAAGTCTTCCAACTGACATGATACATTAGAATTCATGTAGAGGAGGAGAATAGAGGACCAGATCCAAGCCCAGGCTTGCCCTGATGCCTCAGTGATCAGAAAACGGAAGCATCAGTGAATAGATGGACTATGAATGTCTTCGGAGGGTAGCAGTGAGACCAGAAGGGTATGATACTGTGAAAGTGAAGATGTACGTGCTTTTCAAGAGTGTAGAAATCATCATCTCTTTATGCTGCTGCAATACGCAATGATGATCATGGCGTGTCGCTTAATAAATGTTTGATTCTAGCAGGAGTAATTGTGAAATAGTTAACTTTAAAAACTTTAAATTGATTATAAAGATTGTTTTTAGGATAAATCTATGGAGACAATGAAAATATCAGACTTTCCGTAGGTCCAGGGAAAGGAAAAACTGAACTGTTTGAACAAAGAGGGTTTTTATGTCAGTAAAATTATTCTGCATATTATTATACTCGTGAACACATGCCTTACAGGTTAGGAAAGATATATAGAATTTACATATCAAAAATGAACCACAAAAAAAAATGAACCACAGACTATATACTTTGTATGACATTCATGCATCAATGTACCTTTATTGGTTTTAACAAGTGGACCAGTCTAGAGGGAGTATCTAGGATGGGGGATAAGGGAGGCTGGGAGTGTGTTGGCCAGGAAGTGTACGGAAGTGTTGTGTGTTCTGTTTTGATCTACTGTCGACCCAAAGATGGTCAAATAATAAAGTCTATGAAGAAGAAATAGAAGAATGAGAAAAAGAAGGAGGAAGAGGAGAAAGAGGAGGAGAAACAAGCAAAACTAGACATGAAGGTTCATTCTTAAAATCCTAGTGCTCTGGGAGCTGAACTATGAAGATTGCAAGTTTGAGCCCTACCTGGACCATTTTGCAACTTAATGAGACCCTGTCTTGAAAATCAGAAGCTATTAAAAGGCTGGGATTGTAGCTATTATGGTCTGTGTCTAGTTGTCCTCCCAAAACCTCATGTAAGTTATGGGGCAGATGTGGCAGGAGGACAGCAAGGGGCTTGAGCGTGGGTGGGGGGGAAGAAGACCAGGGCGGGGCCAAAGAGGCAGGACCAGAGATGTGCGGACTGTTAAACTGGCTGGCCTGTGCTTTCTCAGAGGTGTGGAGAGGGTCATCCTGGACACAGCAGCACCCCAGGCTCTCCTCCAGTGTCTTGAAACCTCCAGTAACTGTGAGCTAAATAAACCTTTCCTTCCCTCATTTTGAGTGTCAGGTATTTGTACCAGCAATAGGAGAAGAGTAACTAAAACAGTAGTTCACTGTGAAAGTCCTGGGTTCGATACGAGTACTAAGGATTGGGGAGAAGAGAAAAACAAGTATATGTTAAGTACAATATTTTAAAAATTACATGTTATTAAAGAATTTGGGAAGAGACCATTAGATTTTTTCAGTGAATTCTGGATATAAAGAAGAGGGTAAAATAAAATGGTAGCCAGGGAGAAAAGAAGAGTAAAAAGGGATTTTATTGTTTCCCTAAGATATCGTTTATTACAGCAGGACGTGACAGAGAGGAGAAAATTGAAAGTGCAGAAGAGGAAACATAACTTTCAAGAGGCCTTGACTGAGCGAAAGGATATGAGATTCACATGTGCATGAGTGGAAACCCTCAATAGAGAGATAAAGTCAGTCAATTATGTGGGGTCAAAGCATAGTGATAATACAAGACAATAACTTTGTCGAAGAAATATCTGGGCGATTTTCCTTTTATGGGACAGACACTCAAGATCATTTGGTATTATGTTTTCAGCATCATGGACACTAAAATATTGCCTTGGGAAATCAAATAAAAGCAAACAAGCAGACTGCTCCTTGACAAATTTAAGATCTAAATCAAGCTCAAGTTTGCTGTGAATGTGGGACAGTTCATAAAAATACAGTTTCATATCCAGGAAATAAAATCTTCCTGGATAATATAAATAAACACTGGCATATTTACAATACTTTATAAATGACAGAAAACCAATAAACACAGTTTACTTCCTTCGAATGCCCCTGAGGGGAAATCAAATAACAAAGGGCATTTCTATGTTGCACTCATTTGGAGCCATTTACCTTATTTAACATCAGCAGACCAATGACAGTTGTCTTCTTTTTCTTTTCTTGACAGCTTTAAATTTTGTGAGACACGGTAGTTCATATTTATTAACCACCAAAGCTATTTTTTTTTCTCCAAAGAAGTTTTCTTATTTCCCTTCTCTTCTCTGCAATTTTGGTCAAAAGAATGAACCTTATTAAATACAAAAACAGTGGATGACATTCCTGGTAATTTCAATGGCAGATAAGTCCGTCTGTTATGGGACTGAAGTGCTAGCTCAGCTGTGAAGTGGCATCATGTGATGCTGGGAGCTTCGGAGCATATTTTATGCTTGACAGTAATAATATTGAATTAATATGTCTCTGCAAGGCTTAGAAAATCTGGTTCAAATTTAGCCCAATTTATCAAGGTTTGGCAGAGTTATAAGAATTAACAAATCATGCTGTGACTTAAAATTAGCATTATGAATATTTAGGAGCTGTGAAAACTATGGGCTAAATATATAAAATGTCACTGTCATCATATAAAAACATAGTTTTAAACATAAGAGGGGAAGGTTTATTACGTAGTCCAGCCTGGTACCAAATACAGCACTGGATTTTTCTTTTCAGTTCAATGCCTTATGTGAATGTTTTCCTTTCAGTAATGAAGGGCCTTCCACATCTGCTTCAAAGATGTGAGCTCAGAGAATGTTTGTGTCCTCTGATCTGAACTCTCTATTCTTTATTTATTCTGCTTAGGATACATACAGTTATGCCTAGTCCTTTTAGCAAGTAGAAAATGGTTCTTTCTGAGGCCGTCTGAAGTAGGATATGTGGAGAATTTGAAATTCACATTCAGTTGTTTGAACTCTCAGTGAATACAAGAGAAAAATGCAATTTTTTTTGGCAATTAATTACATATGGCAGACATTTGTCACCTGAAAGTCAACTACATGTATTCGTATTTTTATAGTAGAAAATGGTGGACATTTGTCTTCATTTTACTTATTTGGCTTGGAAGTTAAAAGTTTTTTTAAAGCATTACCTAAAGGTGTAGGATGATTTTCTTTTCAGTGAAATGACGTCAAATGTGCTGAATGTAGTGACAGACGTGTGGCCTTGTCCACGTGGCCCTTGTTCAAAGCTTACTCACTACGCCTAACAGGAATTCAGAACCTGTGTGTGGAAAGCAGATAAGGTCGTTATCATGAAAAAAAAATACTATAATGTAGAGCTTTTTACACAAAGTAACTTTGTCGATTTATTAAGACAAAAATGAGACTATTACAACATCTTTTTACTTTAAATGCTTTTGCAGTACAAAAAGGATTACATTTATTGTAGTGAGTTAGTGCAGGAGCATAACATAATTAAGTTCATTTTTCCCCTTCTTCCTACCTCCGTTTTATCTTTCCTGTCTCAGATTTGTTTACTTATCTTGTAGCATTATCAAACTCATCATCACATATACAAATTAAAAGCTAGACTAACAGGCCAAAATATATAGCCCATGTAAGATGCTTATTACAATATTTTTAGCCCATCTTTTCTTATTCTGATTAACTGGCCATTCGGCTTAGTTTTTCCTCCATTGCATTTACGTGCCTTAGGTAATTTAAGTTGTCACTCTACGTGGTGCTGGCACGCAGTTCTGCGCTGGCTGACGTCTGATTCAACGCACTACACGCATGAATACTCTCACGTATTTCTCATCATTGCACTTGCAGGCGATCTCGGTGATGAGTCAAGCTCTTTTCCTTTGGAAATCCAATGTGTGGACAATCTTTCCTGAAAAGAAGGTGAAGAAAATCAAGCAAAGTGAAATAAGATGTAATACACTATTAGAAATGGAGTTTAGAAAACAGTGAGTTAATATATAAGAACAAAGTAGATTAATAAAAATAGAGTGAATTAATACTAATCATGCTGAGATACATGAGTACATTCCCTAAAATTATTAATTTTGGCAGTCTATATAATCCAAATCTAATGAGTAGGTTTATAAATGTTCAACAATAAAACAACCATCAAAACTTCCGTAGAATCCTTTAATAGAAAAGCAAAAGAGTTCTGGTACATTTTCATGAGAATATGTTCAAGAAGATGTTTTCTTGTTGAGAAAGAGCCCATTATTGGTGCCATAAATCTGTGAACAGAAAAAGACAGACTTATAGATTGACCTAAGAATGAATTCTGACAATTTAAAGAAGAGAGAAGGAGGGACCATGTCACATTCAGACCATGTTCAGAAAAAGAAGGAAATACGGGAAGAATTATTTTCCAGCTCTTTGAATCTGTTGGAGGATGATGCCAGGCAGCTTCAATCAAGTGCCACTGTGTCCCAGGACTGCGGGCCACCACACTGTGGGAACAGGGGATGGACGTGCAACCCAACTCCTGCATCAGGCTTGCAGGAAGTGGTATCGCAGTCCTGCCAATGACCGTCTCCCTTCCACAAGAAGTCTGTGTCTTTGTCCAAGGGCCTTGATGCTCAGGGGACATCTGTCTCAGCCAGGCAGCACCCTTGTTCTTGAGACAGAGATGAAAGGAAGCACAGAAGGACAGCAGGGAATGCCCAGCTAATGTGCACATAGGGAGGCACCTTCGTTACACCAGGAAACATGGTTTTCTCTTGGAAGAGACTGGTTATTTCTCTATACTGATGTGTGTTGTAAGAACGTCTTGCCACACACTCTTGGCTGACGTGTGCTGTAAGTGTAGGGGAACTCAGAGATCCACAATGTCACCCTCCTGGGAGGGTGAGTTTAAAATAGATTTAATGGATCATTTGTGTGTGTGTGTGTGTGTGTGTGTGTGTGTGTGTGTTTAACAGTCCTTAATTCTATCCTTCTAAGTTAAGTGTTGGAGAAAGACAAGTATGCTTCATATATAAGTCTATGTTTTGCCCAAAGCTATTTTATATATTGCTTTAATGTGTATGCTATGTTGAGTGACTGGGTTTGCAACTCCAACTTCATTTCATGTGATATGGTTCTTACTATAAAAATAAACATTCTGGAAGTATGGAAATAATATATTACAACACAAATGAACATAATTTGCTCAGTGGGTAAAATTGAGCATTTGGACAAGACAGCCTAAAAAATTGGAGGAATCAATAAATTTCAGCCTAGGCAAATAATTGTCAAAAACACTGTAATTTGTTTATATTTTCTTTAATATACTATTCTTTTTCATATTAATGGCAATTAAAGGCAAAAATAATGTGTTGCCAAATACCTAAGAGGAGACTTGAGATTTCCATACCTTGTCTTCACCCAGGAATAATCCCAAGTGCTATTAATATCTAGGAAAGGAGAATCATCCCATTACAAAGAGAAGGAGATCGGTCAGGTTCTCTACCACAGGTGAGTTGCCTTCTCATTGTTCTAGGTGAAGTCAACCCACTACGGAAGACAAATACTGCATGAATCTCCTGCAGGAGCTATCCAGGTGGTCAAGTAGCTAATACTGGTTGCCACAGACCATGGAGAGAAATGGGGAAGAGTTCTTCATGGAAGGTGAAGTCTTACTCATTCCAGATGAAAACACTCTAAAGACTTGCTGTATAACATTTTGCGTATTGTTCACCAGCTCTGTACTGGTCACCAGTTTAATTACAAGGGCAAAGCTCATATTCTATGACTTTTTTCCGCAATAAAAAGAGGGAGGGCCAGCCAAATAGCTCAGCAGATTAAAGTGCCTGTTTAGGCAGATGCAGGTGCCAGGAGTTTGATCCCTGGGCCTGCTGTTCCCATGCCGCCCCTGGAGTGCACTGACCCAAGCCTGTAATCCCAGCACTTGGGAAGTTGTACACAGGAGGATCACTATGAGTCTGATCTATGCCATGAGACCCTGTAGACCCTGTCCTAAATACAGTAAAAAGAGAAAGAGAGAGAGAGAGAGAGAGAGAGAGAGAGAATGTGTATTGTTTTAAAATTAGAGATGATAATTGCTACTTCCAGTCTTTCATATTTGCATAGCTTCCCAACAGATACAATAATTTGGGAGGATGCCTACTGCAATCCTCAAATGCTACAACAAACACAGCATCATAAATAAGGAGATGGTTTTAAAATTAGAGGGAAAGGAAGAGGTCGGAGCTTTGCCACCTGGACCATCAGAAATGCGACCCAGTGTGCAAGCAGCGGCTTTCTTATTGCTCAGGTCAAAGGGAAGGAGAAGAAAGACACTGTAAAGAACACTCCACTGTGAATATGCACAGAAGGGTGTGGGCTCACACCAAGGTAAATCATAGCCTTTCTTTTTTCTTCTTTCATTATATTTTAATCTTATGCTAATTGTGGTTCTCTGAACCTCGGTGAATCCATGTTGGCATGGATACCATATATGTTAAAAATAATAATATAGTTAATAATCCAAAACCTTTTAAAGAATTTCATCAAGTCTGACCAAGTCTTGGTAGTCTTGTCTCACCCCACTGCATTTCAAAGACTCCTGTCCACAGACGCCCCTGCCCAGATGCCTGGAGCGTTTCTTCTGGATGTCAACTTCGTCTCGCCTTGGGCGTGCCATGACTGATATGGGTTTTGCTCATTCTCGTCTCTGAGTGAGCGCTGCTCTTGTCCTTCTGCTCCGACCTCAAAGGCAGTGCTGCCAGAGGTTTGTTGTTAAAAGCCTGGTCCACGTTACTAGTTCTTGGGTAACATGCTGCACGGGACTAGCTTTAGCTGAAGATGTTTTCCCCCGAGGAAAAGTCTATATGGCTCGGGGACTGTTTGTGGCTTTAGTGTCTAATTCCACTCATCACTTCTCATCTTATGAAACATTTCCAGATAAATCTTACAATTTTAATCCTTACAATTGCTATTTCTTTCTGTTGAAATAATTTTTTTTAGTCAGTTTGAAAGTCAGAATTGTGCCAGTGTGTTTAAGAAATGTGTAGCCCTTTCCACAGTATTTGCAAAGAGCACATTCCTTTAGGAAAGAAATACTTGCCCTTCTTTAAGTTCCTTCAAATATTTTATGCTCCAGACTTATATTTTTACTACATGGCTTCCTCTGGAAAAGAAATATGGCTGTGCACTTGCACAGCTTGCAAATTCCACATGAGATTCCTCTGTGGAAGCCTGCAGATGCCCAGAAATTAAATACAGCAAAATTAGGTAGGAAATGAATGATCTGTAAATTCATTTGAAATGCCCATAGGTCCACCCCTTTCCAAACTGGGGTACTTGTGGTGATATGCTGCATTGATTTTCTTGTATGTCACATTACATTGGGTTTGTATGTCTCATTATGCGATGTTATCACTTTATGGGGCTGCGGCTTACGTGGTGACACTGTGAGCATAATGTAATGTGATGCACCATGGCTGTGAAATGCCATTAAGCTATGACACTCTAGAGAGTCAGTGAATTATGCTATGTCACTAGTGCAGCTTCCGAAGGACCAGAGAGCTGCAGGAGGCTCTCGCCCTGCAGGAATATCTGAATCTGCTTATGTAGCTCCTTTGAATGTCCCAAAGTTGTGTGTGGGTAGAATTAGGAATGCTACGAATTCCACCGCCACTTGAATTCGATACAAGAAGAGCCACCGGACCTTAGAACTGGCTGTCGTAGGTTTACATTTCAGTGATTACAAGGCAATGACGTAAGAAGGGGTGCTCTATCCCCTGAAGCAGTGTCTTCCTCCTGTTATGCAGATAATAGAGAGTGGCTCTTCCAGAAAGTGGCACCTGCCCTGGCGGAACTGGCCAGGGTGTGACCGAAACATCTCAGTATCGCTGACACTGCAGTTTGCTTTTCACTCTTCCTTCATCGTGAATCTTACAGTCCAGGCGGACCGTCAGAGTAGCATAAACTTGGATGATTTTCTTTCTTTCCCTGCTGCCTTGCCAGATTTGTTGCCTAAAGGGCTTTCACATCACGGATAGCTCTGACTTAGAAGCAGACACATAACCTTCTGCGCTCCTCTCTGGTCATGGCATTTTAAATGAAAAGAGAACAGCCTTTCAGACCACTTTTTACTGAGAACCTTTCAAAGTGGAAATCTACTTTTCGGAAATTTCTCCAGTAGCTGGTATTTATATCAAAGGAAACGATGACTGTGATCTCTTTTAGAGACAGTTTCACTAGCAGCAACGTTGGGGGAAATGGGGTTGCGTTCCCTTTGTAAGGCATTATTTTTAATAAATATAAGCTAATTTAATTCTTACAAATACATGCATTACTATAATGTTCTATAGACAGAGAAAATTTATGGGACTAACAAATTCCTCTCTCATTTTCCTAATGCCTGGTCCTAAACCAAATCATTTGTACTGCGAATACTTCTTTCTATCAAAAGTTATTAATGAGGTTTTTCTACTTAATGATTTATTTGCATGCTTGTTGAAGTGGAATATTCACTATGATGTCAACCTCTCAATTTATAGAAAACAAGCTAATTAGTGTGAATGTCGCCCCACCTGCTATTGTCATTTAAATGTAATAAATATGCACAGTTCCTAAAAGTCATACTTTTTGTCTGTCAAGTGAAATTACTGCCGTTTGGAAAGTCTTTAGTCAAATTCAATATAAGGAAGAGACACATGTGGAAAAGGAAGATTGCAAAGGAGACTCATCCCTGCCTGATCCTACCTGCTTCTCTCAGCCATTTTCCACAGGTAGGCTTCACATTGCTGCGAGTGGAAATAATATGACTACTTTGTTTTGTCCCAGCTAAAACCAAGTTCAATGTCTTTCTTTTATACCTGTATATAATTGCATAGATGACATACTTTCTTATTCAATTAAAATGTTCAATTCAAGACATTAATAAAAAATGCAAAGGAGTTGAGTGAGGGTCTCCATTCAGACTTGACCTTGTTCAATTACAGAAAGAATTTCCTCAGCCTATTTAACGCAATGTTATATTTAGTCAATGAGTATCTGCATTCTTATTTTTGTGTTTACTTTTATATACTTATAACCTTTATTAACACTAATAACTTTCATATATTCATGTATTGTATCCAAGTTACAATGATTATATCTTGCAGGAGTTTTACCAATTGAAGGAGTTCGTGAAGAGTAAAATGCTTTAATTAGATCTCATTTATCTCCGTAGGACATGGAAAGCTTGCCTAAACACATAAGTATTCTAGGCCTCATTATACACTCTTAGTAAAATAGATATAGGCTATTTTCATAGTTGTGACTAATTTTGTTCTTATGAACCAATATGTGTGTGTGTTTGTGTGTGTGTATGTGTGTTGTCCATATACAGTCTTCTAAAAATGTACACATCAGAAAAGGAAAAATTGTATAAATAACACTAAATTAGTTGAGACATCATGATCTTATTTTAGAAAAATTATTTATTTATTTATTTATTTATTTATTTATTTATTTGGTACATGGCCTCTCTATGCAGTTTGGACTCATAGTGATCCTCCTGTCTCAGCCTCCTCAGCACTGGGATTACAGACTTGCACCACCATACCTGATTTCGGGGCCAGCATGTCATAGGGTACCAGGGATTGAACCTGGGTACTTGTACTTGCCAGGCAGGCACATAGACCAGCCCAAGACATCATGATCTTAATATAAAACCTTTGGCCTCTACAATTAAGAGAGGCATTCAAAATGATGTCCATGAACTTCCAGACTTTCATTAGTGCAATGAAATGTTGAAGCAGATATAGATTTTTCGGTAGGCTATGTATTTGGAATCATATTGTCACATAACTTTGTCTTATTTAATAGTCCTTAAAATTGAAAAGCTAATCTTCTGTCTTAGGGACAGTATTAGTGTTGTTGGGTGACCTTATGGTTCTGTTGCAGGGTACCAACGCACCATACACATGGCCTCAAAACAATATGGTTTTATCATTCCAAAGACTGCCTGAGTCAGGAGTCTGGGAAAAGCCTGTCTGAGTCTGCTCAGGTTCTCTCTAAGTGAAATTCATGACCTTATCATCTGTGGTCTCCTTTAGTGATTGCACGGAAACATTCAGCTTCCACAGTCCTTCTCGTACTGGCAGAACGCATCCCTTTGTGACCAGCTTAATGCAGGTCTCTGCTTCTCACCATCTGCATGCTCTACTCACCCTGAGGCCCTAGAAGGTGCCTGCAGCTCCTGGCCTGCGGCCTTTGCCAGAGGGGAATCACAACGTGGCAGTTTGTTTCTTCAAACCCAGTCTGAAACCTGGCAGTCCAGCTCACAGAAGGGAGTCTGATGGGCTCCTGGGACAGATTCAAAGCATTTATGTTCAGTAGCTCTTCTGCCATATTCCACTGGTTTGAAACAAGTCATGGTTTACCCTCCCTCAAGGAGAAGGTTTTATCCAAGACACAGCCCACTGAGGCACTGTGCGGCATGCCTGCAAGATGCTTCTCTCCACTCCAGAAAGCGGTCCATTGAGTTTACACACCAAGACTAACCATCAAGATTTTCCTTTCTAGCACCTTTTGGTGTTTCCTTTGGGAGACAGGTTGGCCATGGCTCAGTGCTCCAGGCTGTAACAAGGACAACTTGTGAAGGAACCAAGTCAGCTGGAAATGACGGACTTGAGACAAGTAACGCAGGTCCCAGTGCATTCTTTTGTATCAGTCCTCCCCTTAGAGCATTCCCAATTTTAATTTATAAGGCTTGGATGTTAATATTATAACACAGTGGTGATAATGGTAACAACAATCCTACTTGATGTGGTTTGCCTGCTCTGTCCTTGTGAATGCTGCCGTTTATTCTTTATAGGATTACTGAAAGGGAAGCATCCCGGTGCCCATTTTCCAAAATGAGGAAACTAGGACTGGAGTCTGTTGCATGTGCCCAAAGTAAAGGGGTAATAATGACCTAAAGTGGAGTGTTTTTTTTTTTTTTTTTTTTTTNAACCCTGAAATCGAAGTATTCATGCTGTTGCAGATGTTATGATCGGACATAATGTGCTAGAAATGTTCGCGAGGAAATTTGTTTTGCTATTTTATTTAAAGAAACTTTTCTGAACATACGAAGATCTAGTTTTATTGTTTCTTTTTTCTCTTTGGAGGGGAGCAAAATGAATGCATGGAGTCTGGAATTCTGGAAATATCTAGAGCAGGATTGGTCAGCCTCTTACATTTTTGACATTTTGTACTGATAAAGTTTGGTTTGAGGCCATTCCTCTATGCACTGTGAGGAATAGAGACACTTCAGTCCATCTTGGCTTTTTTTTTTCTGTATTTAGGGCAGGGTCTACAGGGTGTTCAGGGCCTCACTACTAAATAGGACTCATAGTGATTCTCCTGTTTTCAGCCTCCCAAGTGCTGGGATTATAAGTGTATGCCACCATGCCCAGTCTCAATTACTGTCCCAGTGTGTCCTGAAAGGCAGGCCTGGGTATCAAATCCCCAGCCCCTACATCTGCCTAAGCAGGTGCTTTAATTTGCTGAGCTATTTGGCTGGTCCTCATGTTGGCTTCTCTACAGATGTGAGAACAAAAATAGCTCCAGAAATTGCCAAATGTCTTGGAGAGAGGGGTGGTGTGTTGTCAAAATCTTTCTTGAGTGAAATCCACTGGGCTACATCTACAGTGAATAGTCTTTAAATCTAAAGTTTGAGCCCTTCTCTTAATGAAGATTTAAAAAATTATATTTCTGTAAAGTAACATTAGGTCTGCCACTTTCTTTTCATTTATTTCTTTTCAGTACCAGCGTAGTTGTCCTAACTTGTCATTTAACAAAATTATTTCTCAGATAGTCCAACAGTGGTGTTTATATTCTGACGAGTTAACTGTGGTAGGGTGAAGCTTTCATTTTGCAGAAAAGACTTCCCTGGACTGGCTGGGGATGTATCTGAATGCTACCAGAGTCCTCTAAGAGGGCATTTATGGACCCTCGCGATGGAAGTAGCAATGGCTGCTCAAGCACTATATGTGACAAAAACTCTAAGAAACACAGACTCAGACCATAGCCTAGTAAAAACCACTCTTCTTCCCATGCTTGCTTTACAAGCTAACTTTAGTCCCCAAATGCTCTTGCTTGTCCTTAATTTGCATTTTTAGTGGCATCTTCTCTTTTTGTTCCCATTTACATTTGGTTCAGTTCACTGCATGCTTCATGGGAGAGATTTCTGTCATCTAAAATGAGTCAATCTCCCCCAGGAAAAGCACATGAGTGGGCAACTTCTTCATGAGTTTGGACCTTAATGATTTTATGTTTTGTCTAAGATTGAAAATAAATAAACTAGTTGTGATGATATGCTACTGAAATTTAAGCTTTTAATATCAAAGTTAAATGGAAAGTGAGGGAGGAGGAATAAAGCCTAACCATTCAAAGGAGAAGTGTGTGGTTCATACACTTGGAATGTTCTCCAAGGTGCCTTCAAATTTTATATGAAAATAAAATGGGAGTTTTGCTTGGAGTTTTTCTTCATTCAAAGATACAAACATTTAGTTCTACTCTGTTAAACTGAAATAGCATCTTTATTCCCCGATTCTGTAATCATTTTTCCTTTTTTTTTTTTTTGGTAGAAAGGAGATTGAACTCAAGCCCTTGCACTTGCCAGGGAAGCGCTTATTCCAGTGAGCCATCTCCCCAGTCCCTACTTTTTCAATTTTTGAAAGTTATATTAATGTCTTTTCATTTACCTTTTCATTATGTCATTTACTTTTTTGGTATGTTAAGTTAAATATCTCTTTAGAAAAATGACATAAGATTCTTATATCAGCCATCTCAGGGAAATTTAAATCCATGTCAATTCAAGAAAGTCTGGATGAAAACTGACGTTTGTATTGCAATAAAAAGAAATATTAAAACTGCTAAGTTAATAATATACATTAGAATAGATTATGAATTTTCTTTGTGAAGAAAGAAAATAAAAGTTTGAGTGGGATAACCTGGGGCCTGCTGGATCCTCATTTGAGTCAAGACCAGGCCCAGAGTGTGAGTGGGATCACCCAGGACCCTCTGGATCCTCATTCCAGCGAAAGCCCAGGGACAGTGTGTAAGTGGAACTTCCTCCATCAGGCAAGCCCAGTGCGGGATCCTGCAGCAGAACTCCCTACAGAGAGGCTAAAGGCGAAGCCTACCCAGTTGATCCAGGAGCAAAACATCTTGCCAGAGTGGTACAGCAGGAGAAGTGGAGCACAGCAGCCAGACACAAGCCACACCCACCTAGAAGAGTTTGAACTTGGTAGATCCAGACCTGGTTCTAAGGGAATAACTCTACCAAAGCTCTACACCGAAGGTCAGAAGACAGTGCTATACGAAATGACAAAGATAAAGAGTAAAATGCAGTCTCAGGCCCCGAGCCCCCCAAGAACAGAGGCAGGAGACAATAGCATAGAAGAAATTGGGAATTGCACACCTGAAATCTCTGAAGTAGTAGTGTCTGAAGTAAAGAAACAACTGCAGAAAGGTATAGAGGAAATCAGATCAGAAATAATTTCTGAAGTAAATAAAGAAATGATATAGTGAAAGAAGTACTAAGTGCTTGTAAATAAGACACTGATAAAAATAGAGGAGAAAGAAAAATGGTGGAATCCTTGAATGAACAATATAGGAAAGAAATAGAATGCATGAAGCAGATTCAAAGTGCTATACAGGAAATTAAATCCTCAATCACAAGCTGGCAAAATCGTTTGAATGAAAGTGAACATAAACTTTTAGACCTTGAAGATAACCATTGCAGCTAGTGAAAAGGTAAGGAAAGATATCTTAAAAACAATTAAGATGCAGGAAAAAAATTGAACACCTGCAAGACAATGTAAAGATGAACAACATAAGACTAACAGGTATCAATGAGAAAGAAGGAGTCAACACAAATGATTTAAAAAGAATGTAGACAGGTGTAATAGCAGAAAAATTCCCAAATATAGCAAAACAATCTGAAATTCAGGTAACTGAAGCATATGGGACTCTAAATAACATGAACACAATTAAAACCACACCCAGACATGTAATAATCAAGATCTAACAAATCAGCACAGGAACAGTATACTAAAAGCCACTAGAGAAAAGAAACAGATCACATTTAAAGGAAAACCCATCAGAATATTGGCAGATTTCTTTTCACAAACCTTCAAGTCAAGAAAAGCACAGAGCAAAGTATTGTAAGTCTTGTAAGAAAACAAATTCAAACCCAGACTAATATACCCTGCAAAACTCTCTTTCAAGCTTAATGAAGAAGAGAAATACTTGCATGACAGAGAACAACTAAGAATTTCAAGACAACAAAGCCAACGCTATGCAGACTACTAAAAGATATTCTGGAGAAGGACCAAAATGACCACAACTTCCTGAATGAGAATGGAAAGAACCCACCAAATAGGGCAAGCAATTAAACACAGGAGAAAAAGAGGTATACAGCAGCAGTCTTTCAATTATTCTTTTGTATACAGCAGCAACATACTTTGACCAGCATACACTACGATGGACTTCTCTTGCACCCTATTGGGCACGATTCTGTCTGGGTTGACAAGGTGGATTTCAAGGAAATAGCACTAGCTCAGTCCCACAGGTGACACCTGGCCACCAGTAAGCATCAAGCACACTGTCCATGTCCACAACATACTATAATTTCATGAGATATCCTATCCCAAAATTATTAAAAGTACTGGTCATTATATTTGCCATTCTAGTATTTTTGTTATGTTTTATTCTTAGTAATTCTTTACAATCATGAAAACTTTTTCTTAGTTGATATTTTTGTATATATTAACCTATTCATATACTGTGTGAGTACTCTGAATTGATCACACATTTGTACACATTATACACTACATTTTGGCCTTTTAGTTGGACTCATGATTTAATTTTAATTTTGGAATATTGTTTTGAAATATTTAATTAAGTTTTTAATTGATATTTAATTTTCTGAATATTGCTAAATTTTAATTTTTGTTTTATGATTTATACTGTTTATTTGAGTTTCAATCTATTTATAAGACATGGTATGATATTTTCTCCTAATATTAGAAACTTTAAAAAGTATACTTCCATTTTACATTGACTTTATATTATTTCTTCCTTGTCTTTTACACACACACACACACATATATATGAAAGAATATGTATATAACCTGACATAAGGTTGATACTGTTTTGTGGAAATCATCAATGACCTTTTAAATGGGTTCATCTAATATAATTATGTTTTACATAATCGTGCATAACTATCATTTTGAGAGGTCTTTATTATTTATCCAGGAACATACAGCAACTTCTCTTGCCTTCTAGATTATGGTCTTTGTTATTTTTATATGCTATGTCTGGAGGTATTAGAATATATTGAATTGGTATAAGTAGAAAATATTTCACTTTTGGTTTTCAAAGGTATGTTTGCTAAGTATAAAATTCAATGAGGACAGATTCTTTTATTTCTTTTCTTAGTCCTTTGAATTAATTAGTCTAGTTTCTAACCAACTTGCTCTTTTTTTCCTAATGTGGAATAAGATGCTCTTTAATTTTCTTCTTCTATAGCTAATATTTTTTCTATGTATATGCTTTAATGATTTTTTTCTTTAAAATTAGTTTTTGACAATTTAATTTTTTGTATCTTGGTATGATTTTATTGATATTTCTTATGCAAAAAGTTCATTTTTCTTGGAAATGTGGTGTCATAATTTCAACTAAATTCAGAAATTTTGAACCTTTAAATATTTATTGCCTACTCCTTTTTTCTTTGAGAATTCTAATTAAATGAGTATAAGTTCTTGATTCTTCACACAAAGTGAATATTATATGACTGAATTGTAAATTCTTTCTGCATTTTTAATTTAGAAATTTTATTGTTATATTCATTTAAATTTGTAAATAATTTTTTACAGTGAGTGATCTATTATTAATCTTATGCTATGTATTCATTTAAGAAGTATTTCTCTAAAATTCACTCTGTCTACATCTTATATTTTTCACCTTTCAACATTTTTCTACAATTTTTAGTATGTTAATTATTGACTTTCAATAAAGTTAATAATGAGGAAAAAAGAAAGAAAATAAAAGGAACATGTTGAGAATCATAATAAAAGATCTATGTGTTTTGGTGAATGGGTGAGTCAAGGCTATGATTTTAGTTTGTTTGTTTGTTTGTTTGGCAGAACCAGGGATTGAACTCAGGCCCTTGCGCTTTCCAGGGAAGCACTTATTCCACTGAGCCATCTCCCTGCCCCCGGGGCTATGATTTTAGGATGACACAGTTTATCAATATAACTTTGACTGATTGAAAAAACTTTAAAAGTCAACGTAAAATATCTAAAAGTTTATATGTAGCACATATCTCACTTGGAGTGACTTTTGCTCAATAAATATGGATCCTTGCTTTCCCCACATGACTGTAGGTCTCTTACAAATGTACATAGACAGAAGCAGAGTGCATGTTGTACTGGGTAAGTTCCTACTCCATTGTGTATGGTGTTTGTAGGGAAAACCTAACTTTTAACCAGTATTATGGGTTCATTTCAGGTACGTGTAAAGATTGTACTTAGATTTTTCCTTGTATTTGTAATGTTTTTTTTTTCTGCTGCTATGTACTCTGGTTTTTATATTTGCTTCAATATGATTGAAGTATGTTTCCCATTCATTTTTTTGTAAGATATCAATAGACCTTTCTTCCTTGTTAATCTCCTCTCTAGCATATTCTATAGCATGCTACAGCCCGCTGGTGACAGGACAGGATGCGCAGTAGCGGCTTCAGCATAGTCGTGATTACAATGTGGTTCAGCAACCTCCACACTTTAGCTGCTGCAGGACACAGGGCTTCTTCCTGCTCTCACTGTGTGTCTAGCAAAGATCACTGGACTCTGTCCAGCCTGACTCCAGACTCTGGGTTGGTAGGATAACTTCAAGGTGAACATCGTCTCTGACAGTGGAAGAGGGATCAACGAATTAACTGCAGCCTGGCTCATTAGCTTTTCCATGGAAAGTGACTACAATCAGCACTTCATCTCGCTGGCCCAAGACGTCAAGGGACCACTTACTTCTAGAGCACAGAGAACAGAATTTTACTCCAAATCCGTTGTAGAGTTGTTAATACTCTGGATGACACAAACATAATATTGACAATCACTCTCTACTTTTTGAATTATAAATTTTAATTAATTAAACTTATTAGTAAATTTTGTGTATATATAATGATCACATTCATTATAGGGAGTTTGTGTCTGTACTTGGTATAATTTGGTCCTTTTTTCATATTTTACTATATATCTTTCAACCTCCATTCTCCTTCTTATTTACAAAAGCATTGTTTCCAGTTTTTCCTCATTTTCTCACATTTTATTTTTCCCCTTCCTCGTCATATCTGACCATTTTGTTCCTATTTCACATTACCTCTTATCCCACACGCTTTCTCACTCCTTTTCATACATGCAGCCCACACAAAACTCCTTTCCAAAGGAGAAAGCCTAAACGTCTTGCTGGTCACTGAATCCAGCTCAGGATGCCAGAGGTCTAGGTCATGGTGAATCCACAGAATCTGCACACCCTCAGCCAACTAAAAAGCAACTTCGCTTCATATCTTACACATATTGTGTGACCTATAATGTCACAGCAAGTCCTCCTGCTCTGAAAGGAGAATGACGAGCAAATAGTGGTTTATAGCTCCCAGCAATGTGGAATCTTACTGAGTGGGGTGGACGATGCATGCTCACATAGGGAGCGTTCTAGTTGCCCTTGCCAGCCATCCCCCATCCACTGCTGTGAAGGCTCCTCTTTCTCCACCCCCCTTCCAGGCTACATCTACATTTGGAGGCTGTGGAACCCCAAGGGGCTGAACACATTTTTAGCCTGTTACTTGCTTGTACTCTACCAGGGAGCTGAGAGTTATTTTGTGTTTTAGCTTTCGTTAGTCCTAGGAAATTGTGGCTTTCACAATAAAACACCCTCCAAATTATGTCACTTTATTTACTTGATTCCTATCCAGCTCCATATACTAGTGGAGGCATTTGAATTTTCATTCTAGATATAATTTACACACTTGTTTTGTCTATGAACTTTCCTGCCTCTGCAACCCCTCACTCTGTGTCTGTCTCTCTCTGCGCTCTCCTTCATTGTGCATAGATGAGATAATCAGGTGAGAGGGCAGGGCTTCTTATTTCTGGGATGTTCTATGCAGTTGAAAGGATTGCTGGCTATTTCACACTTGGTTTTGCATTTCCTCAGGTTCTGTTTGTGGGTTTATTCTTTGCAGATTGTGCACCTACTCTGTGTGTCACTTCCACGGCTGTACACTGGCGATGAATGGATGTATTAGTCAAGGCTCTGTTGCTGGAGACTAAAACTGAATGTAGCTGGTTAAGCAGAAACAATGTCTATTAAAAGAATGCTGGTAGCTCACACTTTCTGGCATCAATGAACCAAGCTTCAGGCTAAGTTTCCAGGAATAATGCCAAAGCCATTCCTGCAGAATTCACCTAATGAGGCATTTCTGATGCTGTTATCACCCCCTGGAGCCTCACTGGTAGGCACCATGCCTGCTGCTGCCTGACTGAGGTGAGGTCTGGGTGAGGGAGCTGAAATCATTTCACCCTCAGAATTTGATGTCCTGGTCTCTAATGCTCTTGGGAACAAAATACACTTTTTGATGCATGTTCTTCCTGAAGATTTTCACTTTTGAAATGAGATTCCTGAGATGCTTTGTGAGTTCTACCTGTGGGAGATCTATTCCCAGGATGAGAAATCATCAAAATGCAGCAAAGACTTACAAAACATGCTTGGCATGAAGAGTAAATGGTATCTACAATCTATTCTTCTCAAGAGTCATGCTGAAGGTCTCAGGCAGAAACTCTCTCAAAACCTGTATGCTAGTTCCAAAATGTCAAAGGAATTTCATTTATTTACTGACTTTTACAATCATTGTGTTCCATTTCTTATCATTTGTAACAGGTACCCATTATAGGCTTCAGGTAGCACACACCTAACAGTGGGACCATTTGAGGCAAACCAGCTTCACGTTCACTTTCCCAGGGCATCCTTACCAAGCTCTTGATGAGAATGTTCTTATGATTTTCATTTAACAAAACAGGAAGTAAATATAGACAGGTTCTGGGAACAGCTCAAGGTTAATTTCTTCTGTATAGCTGAGAACTGAGCCTAACCATTTTGCTTTAACCTATATGTTTAACATGCTGAATTATAATATGTGTTGATGCTAGACAAGAGTAGATGTGAAGGAACAGCAACAGAGGGAGCCAGAGCAGAAAGACCGGTCGTTGTTACCTGACAGTGATAGAATGAGATAATATGGTATGAAGTGCAGACATGCTTGTTAGAAATTCAAATTATAATATAAGTCTACAAAACAAAAAAATATGTAAGAGAAAGGACATAACTTTATAAACCTCATGTCAGATAATTTCTGACTGCTATTTCCTAGAATCTTACTCTGGCAGTTAGGTTGGGTTATCAACTGGACTAGCTAGAGAAGCGCCTGAGCAGTAAGGAAACCCCACTTCTGCTTGGGTCTGGGAGGGTCATGGAGATGTGATTTGGGGTGCCATTCCTGTCTCTGACCCCTGCCTCTGTGGACAGTTCCATCACTCTACTTCCTTACCACCATGAACTAACCTGATTTTTCCACACAATTCTGCCACCAAGTTCTCTCCTTGGGGCCAACTGACAGGGAACTAAACCCTCAGAAACTGTGAGCCAACTTACATGGTTTTCTCCTTGAAATGTGAGTGTCTGGCATGGTGACAAATCCACTCATGTTTTCACTCAGCTTCTTAAAAGACACATTAGCTATTTTTTTCTAGTTTATTCCCCCACCTACACACACAGAGAGCTATTTTTCACAATACCACATTAGCAGTATTGAATAGCAGAATCTGTCAATAGTAGTGTGATTCATTCATACTCTTTATACAGCTGAAACTGGGCTTTGAAACCAAGTTGTCATTGTGGGGACAACCATTGTCCAACAAACACTCACTTTGTTCTTGTTTTTGCAGTTCTATTACTGGCTATTGTTGAATTATGATAGTATCCAAATGAAGACTGGCTTTTTTGGAAGGCTTGTACTGCTTCTTGAAAAGTGAAGTGAAAGAAGAGTTAAAACAAAAAAATCATTTCAATGTTAATTCACCTCCCAGAGACAATGCACTGAGTAGAAGTTCAGCAATTTGAAATATAGGTTTTGGTTGAGAAAAATCAAGAACACTCACCTCTGGCCTCCTTGTGTCATCTCTCCCCTGATATGGACTTGTCTGTTGATTCTGATCATTCTATTTTAGGTACTAAAGTTTATACTGAAATTTCTGCAATATCTTTCACCACCAAAGGAAGCTGAGGTAGCATTTCAAAGTTATTACCAAGTTCTGTAAAGGGCTCAAGTCAACAACTTCTGACATTGCCAGTCCTACAGATAACCCACTATTATTATGGACT
>NDGN011557740.1:34896-48132 GCA_002564285.1 Tympanoctomys barrerae | reverse complement strand
AAATTCTGTTGACTGGAAGTTGTTGCATCAATTTTAGATGGAGAATCTTTTAAATTCAATAAACTTACATGCAAATCTCACTTTTATAATAGAACTTATTTTGTAATTTGTCTAAATAAAAGCTTCTTAGGCCAGCGAGGTAGCTCAGAGGACTAAGTGCCTGCTTAGGCAAGCACAGGGACCAGGGTTTGATCCCTGCCACCACGTGCCATGCTAGCCCTACCTGCGGGTATGCTAAGCCAGCCACGGATATTGGGCGTGGTGGTGCACACCTGTAATCCCGGCGCTGGGGAGGCTGAAAACAGGAGGATCACTATGAGTCTGAACTGCGTAGTGAGACCCTATACCAAATACATTAAAAAAAAAAAAAAAAGAAAGAAAGAAAAAGAAAGAAAAGAAAAAGAAAAAGAAAAGCTTCTTATGGACCAGAATTCACCAGCCAATTACTTCTCGATGACCTTGGCGCCCAGTAACACCTTCATTTCTCAGAATAGGCACAAGGTTGTACCCAGTGACACACAACTTGTGAAAAGTGGGGCGTTGTACCCCCCCCCATGGTCTCTCCTGCAGTGCAGCAACACAGGCTAGAGGAAGAGGTATAATTTTATATGGTGCTGGAAGATGACATTTGTTTTTCAATTCTTTTACTTTTTCCATTGAAGTAAGAGAAAAAGATGAGCTCCGTGCGATGTGCTTCTAACACCCCCCAGAGCATATAATTGCTTCTTTTTGCACAGGAAGAGTGAGCTGTGGATTCAGAGCCTTCTGCAGACAACGGGCTAGCAGAGATTTGCACACCGAGGCTTCCTGTCCCTGCCTCTGCTTGAGACTGTGGGCCTGCTTAGGACTGGTGCCACTGTTTTGCAGCCACAGCAGCAGTTTGCAAGTGTCCATTCGATTTAAGTGAATAGTGTGAACTGAGGCAAAGAAAAGGGCAGAATGCACAGAGGATCAGAAAGACCGTGCCAAGAGGCAGAAGGCACCTTGGTGGGAAGCGCTGTGGTTCCAGGGAGCTGGGGCCTGGGTTCCAATCCCACTCCCAGCTGTGTGCATGACCATGGGCAAGTTATCAAGCCATCTGTACTACTGTTTCCTCTCTTAAAAATAAGGGGATCAACCATAGAGCCCACCGTAACGACTGAATGAGCTTGGAGGTGTGAAGCACTCACAACCAGAGACCGAACGGCACATAGTAGCCTGCAAGGAGGCACAAGGAGTGGCATGGCGGAGGTGGGGAAGACGGCAGTGACGATGGTTGCGGCGACACTGATGAGGTCCGGTAGCTCTTGGCCACTGGGATTTAGGCTGATGGCATAGAAAGGGCATTTTCTCTTGAAGAAAGGAAAGCAAATGAATAAAGTAATCCTCATCCTAGATGCCAAGGGTTCCAGGAGATGAGAAACCTTTGGCACAGAGTCCACGGCGCATGGTAAAGGTCTGCGTTCTGCTGATGCTACCGTTTTGGAGGGCGGGCACTTGGCTTATGAACAGGAAGAATGGCCGCATTAATCAAGTGCTATCTCCGCCCCAGACTTTGGGTCTTCCTTCTAATTCCTGTTTAAAGTGTCTGTCACTCGGTTTCTCTATTTGTAAAAGGGGAGTATAATCATTGAATAGATTTTTTTGAGCTTTAAATGTATTAAGTGTATGTATAAAGGGCTGAAAATGCCAGGCACGTAGTGCGTACCCAATAGGCATCAGTGCCCTCTGCAAGAACATCAAAACTTGGCCCTTTTGCACCTGTACCTGGTACCCGGCAGCTGAGAGCTACCCGGAAACGTCAGCTCAGCGAGTGTGTGAATGGTGTTGAGCTCCGAAGCCTGTGCTGTCCCCAGCCATGCTACACGGTCCTGCACCCTCAGCTCAGCATGCCGGAGCCTCAGCCCTGGCGGGAGCTCGGTGATAGAAATGTGGGCGGCCCCCCCCCCCCAGCTCTCCCTTCTCCCAGGAAAGCTGTGCAGTGTTCCTCCCCAAGATGCCGGAGCTCCCCTCCTGCCCACCCTCCAACGGCCCACTCTGACTAGTGCTGATGCTAGGCGCTCTCGCCCAGTTCTGAGAGCCGAGGACTGTTTGTACCCACTTGCAGGGTGCTCTTCAGATCCTCATGGGGGACAAAACCACCACCTTAATGTCCCAGCTTCAAACAGTGACACAGAAGGTAGCTGGATGGGGCCTTGGCGTGCTCTGAGCATTGTGCTGGATTCTAGAGAACGCGGGTGCATTTCCAAAGAGGCGTCACTGAACTGAGTAAAGTCCCAATTTCCAAAAATAATTTGGGAAGATCTATCCTTTGGCCCGCCTGCCAAAAAGATCATTTTGCAGGGCTCCTTGCTCTCTGCCTGCCTGCCTATTTGCCTACCTACCTACCCTCCTGTCCTCTCTCCTGCCTGCCTCTCTCTACTTGCTAAACTTCTACGCATCCTTCAATGCCCAGATCAAATCTCACCTTCTCCTGGGAGACTTCCCAACCTCCCTGCCTGAGTCGGCTCTTTGTTCTTAGAAGATCCCAGCTCATTTTTATCTTTTCTGTGTTACGGTTAGCTCATTTGTCTAGTCATTTGCTTAACAAACAGCGGCTGAGCCCCTCCTACATGCCAAGCTCTGCGCTTCTAGAAAGATAAGCCAGGTGAAGGGCTCTCCGTGCGCAGCCTTCAGATGGGTGAGCCTCGCGGCCCACAGACTTCTCGAGGGCAGCGGCATCATCTCTGACATGTGGCAGAGGAACCCGCCTAGTGCTGATGCTCAACCTTGGGGACGAGAAGGCGGATTAGCTGAGCGAGAGCAGGCTGCGTAGCTATGAGTCTCCGGGGCACGACTGCCCATGCGGATGGAGGGCTCTTGACCAGCAGTCTTCATTCCCCTGGAAGGACGAAGGGGCTGCTTCCTGTAAGGAAATCAGCACCGCGCATCAGGCCTCGGAGTCTGACTCTCCCTGGTACACTCCTTGTGAAGTCCACGCGTGTCACAACATTTCTATTCTCATTGCCCTGGAAAGCGCGGCCGGGCTCAAGGCCTGCATGCTGATGTCAGAGTGGCTGCAAAAGTACTTTTTCCTCTTGCTGACTGGCACTCATGAATTTTCAGTTTGCGCTGGCCTCTGGGTGGGTGCGGGGGTGTGCTGTGCCTTCGCCGGGGAACATCTTCATTCTGTTTATTCCATAGTGGCCTTTCCCTTGCAGCCTGCGTGGTCCACTTCCGTGGCTGGCCGAGATCAATGCAGTCAATATTTTTGACTGTGGAATGTTCTATGAGTTACGAATATTTAAAAGGATAAAACACAATCATCAATTCTCCATGTGAGCTTGACCATCCTACTTCTTGTCTTTGATTCTTTGGGAATCCAGCAAACAGGAAGAGTAGTTCCCCAGCACATCTCCCCCAAGCCCAGGGAATTCAGCCTGGCTGGAGCCTTTTGATGTTTCAAATTAGACTGTATGAGTTCTTTCACTCTGGGAAATTAGGCTGGAAAAACTAGACGTTTGAAACACTTGGGAATATCGGTGGCCCTTTTCCTGGACCATTGCGTTTTGCTAAACAGCACACTGCTTTTTTATACTGTTATTAACCAAATAATGAGCTAGCATTCTCAGGGGGATTTGCTTCTCGAAGTGTACTGCTGGAAGCCCACACGAAACCCAAATGCTGAAGCTTTACAGAATGTTGTTTGAAAAAAAACAAAAGGACCAGTTAATTGTAAGGGTTTTTACCTGCAGACATTCACCTTCAATCTTACATTATAAAAAGGATCACATGAACCACAAGAGCAGGGGTCAGCAAGCTTTTCCAAGAAGGGCTCACCAGTAAATAGTTTCTTCTTTGGGGACCGAATATGTTGTTACAACTACAGTCTGCAGTTACAGCACTAAAGCAGCCCCTGATGTGGCTGGGGTCCACCACAACTTTATGGAGGGACATGCAAATTTGAACTCCAATTTCTACAGGTCATGAAATACTCTTATTTGGACTCTTAATTTTTTCAATCATTTCAAAGACTTTTCAGTTATGTACTGTACAAGAAGGCAAGAAAGTGTTGGTGAGTCAGCACTCATATCTGCAACAGAAAATGATCTGGGTACAGATTCAAAGTCATTCAGTGTCATATCCTGGCCTGGCCAACGTTTGGCAATTGACCCTTGGCAAGATGCATCACTTCTGTGTGTCTTGTTTCCTCATCTGTAAAGTGGGATAACAACAGGCTGTATTATTGTGTGGATATTCTGAGGGTCAGTGGGAAGAATGTTCATGGAGCGCACCACTTACTGCTTGCAACATATCTGGGACTAGGCTCACATGGTCAACAAATGGGAGAGACAGTGCACATGGCTCCAAGAGCTTAGTGGTTTGTCTCACTGAGCCTACAGTGACTGGGGCTGATGACAGCTGTTAGCTATTGTTATTAATAATGCTTGCGAAATGCTTTGTGAACGACAAGTGAAACTGTAATTCATTAGGTAGTCTAATGTGTTATTATTCCATATTTTGTTTTCAAAGGCAGTTAAAACTCACAATCTCCCATTACATCAGGTTATTTTACCACCATTTGCAGTGACTAAGGCCAACCCCTGAGTGGCCATGGGCCATTCGCAGTCACTAAGTTTCTCCTCCCAGATCAGTGGCTCTCAAAGTGTGGCCTGTGACTGAACAGAGCCACCAGCCCTTGGGAATTTGTGAGAAATCCTAACTCTTCCATACCACTGCAGGACTACGGAGTCAGAAACGCAGGGGAAGGCGCAGAAGTCTGGTTTCACAAACTTCAAGACAGTTCTGAATCACCTGGATTCGAGCTGGAGCCACTGCCCTAGACCAACTCTAGGGGCGCTGGTGCTTTCCATAGGGGAAATTAGAGTCGGGATGGGACTGAGATGTACGGCCTTCCCTACGGCTAAGCCAGATCACGTGGCTAGGTCTAGCCAATGGCACATGAGCAAAAGTGAGCAACACTTGTGGAAGGAATGGGCATACGTTCCTCTTAACTCTTTTTTCCTGCTTTCTGCAGGCTGGCCGTAGAATAAATACTGCAGGAACCAGGGATTAGGATCGTGAATCCACCACCAGTGGTCTTGGAAACACTTGTAAGTGTTTGGTAGATAAGAGAGAAGCAAAGTCGTATTTATGCTTCAGCTAAATGAAGGATTATAAAACCATAACTAGAGCCTGTTTCCTAACTAACACATCACTTTTAAAGACAAAGTCTGATTGGTATTTTCCCTATGTATTTTCCTGGTCCTCCCCACATCCCAGCACCCCAACAAAACGACCCCAGCTACTCTGTCCAGCGCTACCCTGAAATCACTGCCAACAGACTCAAAAGCTAGGGCAAACATGCTTCTTTCCCTGGCACCCCGAGGTTACGAAAGCTCTACAGAAATATGTTAATAAATAAGAAAATGAGTTCAGCTTTGATGAGCAGCCAAAATTACATAATCAAAAAAAAAAACTAGAAATAATTCATTTTTAGCGCATGTCCTTTTCTTGTCATTTTGAGATGTAAAATGCTGCTCTGAGAGGCGTTTGGATGGAGGGCAGGCACATCAGTATTTCAGTCCTTGGGGCTCCGCTCCTAATGACCTTCATCTAACCTGATGCTGTGACCGAAATTACTCCATCATAGCTGCCTGCAATTAAGCGCAACTCTCCACAGCCCTGCCCTCTACCAAGTACCCCAGGACTTCTGGGGAGCCCATTCTTTTTATTTCTTTCCTTTTTGTGTGTGTGTGTTTTCTAGGGAAGGGTCTACAGGGTATTCAGGGTCTCACTACTAGATCGGACTCCTAGCGATCCGCCTGTTTACAGCCTCCCAAGAGCTGTGATTACAGGTGTGTGCCACCACGGCCAGTCTCAATTGCAGTCGCAGTGTACCTCGGGGGCGGGGCTGGCATGGCAGGCCCAGGGATCGAACCCCTGACACCTGCGCCTGATTGCAGGTGCTTTAATCTGCTGCGCTATTTGGCCAGCCCCATTGTTTTTATTTCCCTTCATCTGATTGTACACCTGTTGTTATTCATCGCCGGGCTCCCAGCATGTAACATGGTGCCAGGCACTAGAAGATGCCATGGTTCCACTGCAAACCTCAACAACAGCCAGCAGCCGGGTACCAGGGGAGAATCCCTCCCCCAACTGCACCCTGCCTGTGTGTGGGTGACTGTGGCCGGGGAGAATCCCTCCCCCAACTGCACCCTGCCTGTGTGTGGGTGACTGTGGCCAGGGAAGAGGAGGCACGGTTTCCTTTTTCTTCCTCACCCCAAGGCTCAGAAAGTTGGGACAAGATGCCCGAGATTCAAGGGCTACTGCATACACCTCTGCACCCACATTCCAGCTGCCCTGGGTTTTCCCAGTCCCTGGATCCTGCCACCACAGCCCGCATTCTCTCAGCATACTCTGCTCCCTCTGCCTGTGAGAAGCACGGCTTCCACTTCTTTTCCATGGTTCTTTCACTTAACAGACTCGCATATCCCTCTCAAGTTTGGCTCAGCTTGGTTCCCTGGGAGGCCTCTATCTGGTTCTCATACCCATTCAGCTCCCTACAGTCTGGCATCTACCCATTAGACGTGGTCTCGATAACATTCGCTGCAATCCAATGGGTTAATTATTTTTTCACTATCCGTTTCCTTGCTGAAACATCAGCCCCATGGGAGAGGCACACTGTCTGTCTCCTTCACCGCCTATGTTAGTGCCTGGCACCCAGAATATGCCAAGCAAATCTGCATAAATAAACACATGAATGAGCAGCAGAGCAAATAAAACAGGAAATCCACAAAAACCTAGAGTAGGAAGGAACCTATTTTCCCTTGATAAGAGAGCAAATAGAATATTGCAGTTGTTTAATTTGCTTTGTTGGGCAAACACTTTCATAGAATTTTGACAACAACCAAAGGCAGGCGTAGCTCTACAGAAAGTTCAGGAAGAGGTAATGTTTCCTTCATACAGTTGCATTTTGACTCATCAGAGACTGAAGCTAAACCTGGAAACTCTATGTTTACAAGAGAAGATGCACACTTGGAATCCACGGCAAGGGAAGAATCTAATTAACAGTGTAGACTTTCTTCTTCTGCCCTTCGTGTGAGAACAGTGCTGGGGACCAGACCTACTTTGCTTAAGAGCATGATTAACTAGTTGCTACCTTTAACTCTGAGTGGAGGCTGTTGGTCTTCTGAAGTGTACTGGGAAGATGTATTCAGGTGTGGAGTGGCAAGAGTCCAGAGCTGATCACAGTCGCTTCCTTCCTGTCCTGTCCTTGCATAAGATCCCAAGAGGTGGAATTTGCCTCCCTTTTCATTAAATTTGCATGAGTTGTGACTGCCGTGGAGTAGTAGAGTGGGGCAGAAGTGATGGTGTGCCGCTCTCTGCCTTAGTCTTTCTGAGGCTTAACACCCTGCTCTGTTGTATTGTTGTTTGCTCTTTGGCTGGTAGCAGGGAACGGACCCAGTGCCTTTACCGTGAAGTATAATCCCCGACCTCTACCTCCTTCTTATTTTTCATTTCAAGACAGGGTCGCACTAAGTTACTAAGTTGCCCAGGCTGGGCTCAAATCTGTCACTGTCCTGCCTCAGCATCCCAGAGAGCTGAAGTTCCAGGCATAGGTCCATGCGTGAGCAACTTAATAAGATCCTATCATATAGCTTAGTGCAAGGGCTCTTGTTCAACCCCTAATACCAGGGCAAAAATGGTATTCTAGTTGCTTGTGTGGTCCCTTTTCTGATAGCCTCAACTCTGTAGCATAAAACAGAGCTACTGATTAGCAAATATGGCTCCAGGCCATGCACTCTGCCCCTAGAAAGGCTGCTGAATGTATGACTACTCATTTAGGACACGGAGCTTTACGTTTACCTGAAGTATCAGTGCATGTCATCTCAGAGCCACAGATGGCATAAAATGCTGCAAGCTGGGACAGGTTTAATGGGTTCCCGACAGCACCATGTTTGCTTTTGCCCATTTTTAGATGGTAGACCAGAGGCCAAGACAGGTCAACCAGATCTCTTACATTGACAAAAATTAAAAAATGCATTAAAAGTGGGGAAATAACTCAAGATTTCTGGTCACCCAAGGAACATGTTTTCTCCAATTGGGCTTGCTGTTACAAAGAAAAAGACAAATTTGAAGAGGTAGGGAACAAATGGGCCTTTAGCTACAGTGAGAGCGGTGGAGGGTGACATGCAGAGTCAGTAGATGCAATTTTAAAAGCGTGGAAAGCCCAATCTCTGCAAAGTGAAGTCAAACCTTGCCATTTATGCCATAGGAACCCCAAGGCAACTCTTTCTTCCAGCCCAGGGCGGCCTAATACTTGATATTCATGACTATGACCCTGAGTCAGAAAGCAAAGATTAAATTATGTTTCTCATAGTCTATTTAAAAAGGTAGAGAAGTGTGTAATGCACTCTCAGAAATGTTCCCATGCAAAATGGCTAAAATAAATATATGATTTGATGTGCGCAGGATAAGCTTCAGTTATGTGGAAAATGCATTTACATGGAACAGTCCACGTCAGATAAATGAAGCATTGCTGTTTTTACAGAAGGTTCAGCATGTATTCCAAGTCTTGGCTGGTCTGAAGGTTTCTACTAAATGAAAAATGAGCTTTACTTGTGTCTAAATCAGAGCTTAAGTGCACTCTCTAAAACCTTCCTGGGAATTTTCTGGACAGGTGTCTCTTTTCAAACAGCATAATATTTGGACATTACATTTAAAATATGTGCAGATAAAAATGATATTCCAAACTTGTATTTCACTTATAACCAGATGGGAGAACAGTAGTGTGCATTTTGGAGAGACAACCCTGCAGGGGTAGAAAATGGAGAGAAACCCTTACCTCTTCCTAACCCTGCCTGGAGGGTTATGGCTACGAGTTCTAGAATGAACATTGTGTTACCTAAATTGCTAATGATTTAATGTATTTGAAACAACATTAAACCTGCTCTCTGGCTCTCACACAGCCTAACAATAGTTTCCCTTTTTAAAAACCCAGAGCTCTGGAGACAATAAAAACAGACTTTGCCACCTGCAGGCCCCTAAGAACTTGGAACAACATGCTCATTGGCACAACCAAGATGCAAGCCTTTTATGTTTCATCTACACAGGGTGCGGAGAAATCTCCAAATTTGAATTTCTTTAGAGAGACAGAGCTATGATTTGCCATCTCCTCCTCCTCCAGATCTTTTTCTACTCTCTTCTGATTGCTAGTCACACCATTATGACCTATTTAGCTCTTGTGGCTTTTGAAATCTTTACACTAGGTTTAGAACCCTAAATCTTTTGGGGGCATGAAGGATAGAAGAACAATCCCTGGTGTGGAGGGGCTTGTTTGAAGTGATAGTTGATCAAAGGACAGAAATGGTGTTGGCAGCTCTACCCCAAAGCCAGCAAGCTGGGGGAGAGCTGAGGGAGGCTACCATAATAGTCCCTTCCCCCCACCTCATGTGTAAAACCACTCAGAACCACGGCCCTAAGCTGATTGGCAGGAAGACTGCTGTCCTGCCCCTTTCTCTTTCATATATTCATGAGGCATTTTTACTGCCTTCTTCCTGAGCACGCTACACCTTTCCTTCCTAAGGGTTTGCCATTTGATTGGACTTGCACGGTTCCATGCAAACAAAGCATTGCCTTAGAACTTCTCTCACATGCAGAGTAGCACACTGTTCATGAGGACGTGAGGTCATCTGGAACTGACAGAAAGAAACATCCATGTGGACAAGCAAGACACATACACGAGTTCCTTCTTATGACTCTTCCCAAGGCAGTGCGAATACATCCCAGTATATGAACAAGGAGTGTATTAAAGTCCGTAACAACTCGGCGAGCGTGTGCTATGTGCCGGGCTGCTGATTTGCTTCCTGTGTATTATCCCACTTAAAGCTCATCAACAAAATTACCTACATGTTGTAAAGTCTTCTCATGCACAGTTCAAAAACAGAATAAAATAAGTTCCAGAGCCAGAAAGAATGCTTTAATATTGCTCACCCATATTAATTTGACTGTTAGTGATTTTTATAGAGGCAGGGCAGTCTTAGTGCCTGGATTCCGGGTGTAGACCTCCCTCCGACCTAGCTGAACAAGTATTAAACGTCAGATTGCATAAGAGCTACAGGTGAAGGTAACTGCTGCTCACTCTAGGGCAGCGGCCAAAACAAGAACGCTGTACTCCACGGCTGACGGAAGGGATTTTTAATGGGAATTTTGACCACAGGCAATTTTCTTCTTATGACTTGCTTTTAGAAGTTTACGCCTTGTGACATGTGAATCCTCACTCGGAGCTTTCTGCAAGCTGAGCGTTGCTTTACGGCGTATCAGATGATCGCGGCAGCATAGTGCTCGGGCCTTCCAGGCGGCTCTGTAACGGTGTTATGGTTTGTGTCTAGGTGTCCCCTCAAAGCCTCATGCAGTCATGGGGCGGCTCCTGGAGTGTGAGATTGATTATTGTGGGTGTGGGTGCTGCACCCACCCTGGGGCAGGTAATCTGCATTACAATGTGAGGAGCAGAGAGAAGCTGGCTGGCTGCCTGAGCTGCTGCCACCATGAAAGGTTGCCCTCTGCCATGTGCCGCTCCGCCTTGGCGCTGGCTGAGCATGGTGGAAACCTCCAGTAACTGTGAGCTAAATAAACCTTTCCTTCCTTCATTTGGGGTGTCAGGTGTTTGTCCCAGCAATGAGAGAAGAGTGACAGAGACAACTGGAATATGCGTTTGCAGCAAAGGGCATTTTGCACATTACAGATGACAGACTGCTGTGATGGTCACTGCAAGGCTCCCCGCTTGGTACAGTCCTCTCCCTCCGAGTGTGGGGAGGACTGGTCACTGGTTTCTTCTTTTCTTTCTCTTTAAATTTTTTTTTTTAACAGCAGAAGGGATCAGATTCAGGGTGCCTTCCCAGAGTTACATCTTTAGCCACTTTTTAATTCTTTAATTTTGAGATAGGATCTCACTCAGCTCTTGCTGAAGCTGTCCTCAAATATAGGACTCTCCTGCTTCAGCCTCCGGAATAGTGGGCTGTGCCTGTGCCCCACTCCCCGCTTGTACCTTGGGTGTAACCAACAGAATGCATCAGGGGTGGTGGGGTGTCACTTCTACTGCTGTGATACACACAGTATCGTCATCTCTGTCTAGTGGGAGACTCTCCCTATGACTGTGGTAAAGTCAGTGGTGGGGTTAGGGAACCTCATGCATGGAGATCTAAGCTAAGGTAGTCCTGGGCAGGGGTGATAGCTCAGCAGTTTAAGTGCCTGCATGGCAAGCGTAAGGACCCAGGTTTGATCCCTGGCATCACATGCCATGCTGGCCCCACCCCAGGTGCACCAGGCAGACCATGGACACCAGGCGTGGTGGTGCATGCCTGTAATCCCAGTGCTGGGGAGGCTGACACAGGAGGATCATTGAGAGTTCAAGCTGCATAGCAAGACCCTATACCAAATACATACATAAATAAAAAAGATTGAAAAAAATAATCTAAGGTAGCCCTCAGGAGGTGAGCGCAGCCACCAGTCAATAGGACAAAAGGAGTGAGAGCTCTAGTCCCAGAGCTACAGGAGGTGTATTCTGCAGCAACACACTGGAGCTCAGAGCTGTGGCTCTTTCCCCAGCCCAGCCTTGGACAACACTGCAGCATGCGCTGACCCCTGCTCTGCATTGTTGTGAAACCCCAAAGCAGAAGATGCACCTACCCTGTGGCCCGGCCCTCTCATGCAGCGACCGTGAGGGTAATAGACGTGCCGTGTTGAGCCACTTGGTTGGGGATAACCTCCTCAGTTACACAGGCACAGAGAAATGCATAGACTATTCAGAATTTGGTGACACATCGGAGAGTACGTCAAGGGATACCACTACGGAACTCCGACCCAGTTCAACGCAGACAGGAAAGCCGAGGCCCACAGAGGTGGACGCATTTATCCCGGGCCACCTAGTTCTGCCTCTGTGCTCCTCCTGAGAGCGTGCAGTTTCTGCTCCTCTGTTTCTCCAACTATAAAATAATGATGTGGCACTTGTGAGGACAATTGAATCTTTAGTCAGGTGTCCTGTGTGCTAAGCCTTTGTCTTGTTTTCAAACACATTCTTTAATCATTTGTTTTAAAGGATCCCAGGGACAGAGAGAAAATTCTGTAGGCAAACACAGGCGGGAGGTCAGGAGTTGAATGTGTAAAGAAGTTCTTCATTTTGGGACCTCTCACGGCTCCTCCCTTGCTCGCGTCTACAGGAAAATCTCCTATGGAGACATAGTGCCAGTTCCCATACTTACGTGGTCATGTGCCTGCCCTAGTTTTGCCTTCTGAGTTTGGGGGACTTGGTGTTTCATGGACACACTAAAAGGAAGGTCCATGAACTCTACCAAAGTGATTAAAATTCTTCTCCAATGGAGGGAAGAATCTGAGTCAAGCGGGTTTGTATTCTTTCCTTTCTCAAATGACCAAACAACAGGAAGGCTAGATAACCTGAGAGTTGTTATGGTTTGTGTTTAGTTGTCCCCCAAAGCCTCATGCAGTCAATGGGGCAGGCTTCTAGGGTTTCTGAGTAATTCGTGATCCAATGTGGAGTTATGGGTGTGAGCACTACACCTATGGTATCCTGAATAAACATAAAGAAGGGAGAAAGGCCGGCTGCTTGCTGCTGTTTCTGCTCCCCACTTTCTGCTTTTGCTGTTTTGGTGTTTTCCGCGGTCATGAGCTGCTGCCGCCCCCTGCCATGTGCCGCCCTGCCTTGGAGCCAGCCGAGTATGGACTGAAACCTCCGCACATTGTGAGCTAAATAGACCTTTCCTTCCTTAATTTTGGGTGTCGGGTATTTTGTCCCAGCAATGAGAGAAGAGTAACCGTGAGGTGGCTCAGTGCAGCGGCACGGCTGGATGGTTCCCTTGGCAACAGCCAGACACACGGGGCTGTACAAGCGGTGACACTAATGTGGTGCTGTCGCTGCCCTGGTCGCCACAAGCCTGGGAGAGGCACGCAGTGTGTACGAGGCTTGTGTGTTGCACTTACTGCTTCGGCAAGATGAGATGTCTGCTTCTCTCTTTTTTTTCCCCAGTACCAGGAATCAAACTCAGGATCTTGCACTTGCCAGGCAAGCACTTACTCCACTGAGCTATCTCCCTGGCTTCTCTGCTTCTCACTGAAACCCTGAATGGCCTATGTGCTAGTGGCTCTCCTTTCCTTTCTTCTTTTTACCTCCCCTTTCTTTTAAATTTTTATTTATTTTGTGTGTGTGTGGCCAGCTCAGCCCAGCCCACCAGGGGGCGGGGCTGGCTGGCATGTGGTGCT
>NDGN011557740.1:0-34846 GCA_002564285.1 Tympanoctomys barrerae | reverse complement strand
TGCTTTAGCCAAGCTTGTTCCAAGTAGGTGCTTTAGACCACTGAGCCATCTCTCCAGCCCTACCTCCCCTTTCATTTTCCTTTCCCCTGTCCTCTCCCTCCTTCCTCCTCTCTGATAAATTCTTCTGCTCATTTTTGGCGAAGGGCTCTGCATACCTCGTTGGGTCAGGAATGGTCTAGGAAGGTGGGTGGAAGGGAGAAAGCCGAGGGAAGGCAGCTGGAAGCTGTCCCAGGATGCCCCAGACACAACGGAAGGCTTTCTTGATACAGCCTAGCAACTCACAGGCCCTCCCAGCAGCCGGGCAGCAGTCCTTGGAGTAAATGCAGAGTTCGGAGACCTCAACTCAGAGTAGTCATTTCTCAAGTCTCCTGGGCAGCCCAGGGAATCCACAGCAGGTGCTGTAATTGGAGGGGTTCTAGTAGCCACTTTGGGGGTGCTTTGCCTTGCATTGCCTGCTGTGGAACAAAAGTCAGCTCTCCCTCCTTGTGAGGAACTTGAATGGGGTTCAGTGTTTGGCAGACCCTGCCCCCACTGGGTCTGTGTCACTGTTAAATCCACACCCACCCACCTCTTGACCTGGCTCCGGGCTTCAGGAACAGAGCAATAATAAATCTCAGGCCTGAAGCTGAGCTCTTCCCAGCTGCTCAGGTAGGGGGCTTTTTAGCCTCGCCCTCCGATGAGAGTGAGTTTCTCCACAGCCACGTGGCTTCCTTCTGACAACAGGGTTGTTTTCTAAGAAAAACATAGTCATGTTGAACACCGGCTTGACAAAAGAAAGGAGAATAAAATAGACATTATGAATAAAATATATGGGCAGAAAGACGGATAAATGATCAGGGTACGCTGATACAATAAAGTCTTTTTTAACTACCCTCCAGGTAAAATGTATATTTCTTCAAACAAGTAAGTTTTAATGTATAGCATTAAAAAAATGCCTCCCCCGGTGACCAACGGTGGCTTACAGCGCACTCGACATAGATCATTCCTAAGTGGTGGTGGCCTTTCGCTGGCACTGTATCAATTCCCCTTCATCCTCAGCTCATTTCCTGGCTGCACCTACACATACGCACACACACACACAGACGCGCGCGCACACACACACACGCATGTATGCACGCACGTGCACACACACGCACACTGCCATCGAAATGCCTGCTTTACCCCATTTAGCATTTGACATCAGCTTTCAACACGGCAGGATCATGCTGCAAGTCCCGGGTGTCACCTACATACAGACTCAGTGTGAACTCTGCAGAAGAACAAGACTCAGAATCAACGTCTCCCTGAACTCCCTCTTCTTAGGTCAAAGTAAAAAAGCAGAAACTGCAAGAGACTGAAGGCTGCCCTTGGTCTGTCTTCCCAGAGAATCTGGAGCAATCTTCCACCTGGCACCAAGCACGACTTTGCAGTACATGAGTCTCACTTCTCTTTGTTTCCATTTGGTAAATATTTATTACAGTGCAGCCCTGTCTTAGGCACCTGCCTGGATGCAGTCTTTGCCTTTAAGTGGCTCATGTTGTTATGGTAAACAAACATGTGTAAATGAATGTCGTGGGTCGCACTGGTGAGGATTTCCCTCTTCCTTTCTGTCCAGCAAAAGCACTCCTCACCAGTGCCCCCCATGAAATCCAGGAGCTGGAGGGGTGGCTACGTGGGTGGAAGCATATGTAAGACATGTTAAGCTTCACATGTAATAGTTATGTAATCTGCCCAGGGTTTGAAAAAGTAACACAATTCCACATCCAGCTCCATTCTTTAGAGATTCTGCATTTGTGGTCCTGGCTGCTGAATGCTACGGAAGTTTCCCAGGTGACAGTAATTGCAGCCAGGCCTAAGACAACCTGCAGACCACCCAACACCCATGGCCGAGAGAAGGACCCAGGAACACGCAGCCCTGTTTGGGAGGCAAGAGGGTCAAGTCTGTGGCCCCTAAGAGGACACCCAAGTCCAGCCCCTGGGTACCAGGTCTCTTCTCAAAGGTGCTATTGCTCAGAAAGGGAGCTGGTGTGTACCAGTTCTCCAAAAGGAATGTAATTATTATGTGTTGTACACACACACACACACACACACACACACACACACATATGAGCTGGCCAGTCCTCTAAAGAAGCATCAGGGGAGGGAGGGGAGATGAAAGGGGGGGAGAACTCCAGCCTGCGGGGGCCAGGGATATAGAAACAGGCAGTGCTGGACTGAGCCCCGGGACCCCACGCACTGTGCTCTCCTGGACAGGTCATGTGACAGCCCTCGGCCTCACTTCGCTGTAGCTTTTGCTGAGGATTCTCTGCTTTAGCACTCGAAGGCCAGTGTCCTGAGCAAGCCCTCGATCCTGAGATGGTGGCCACTCCACGCGTAAGTTGAGGGCAAGACACCTGCTTCTTCTGTGGGTGGTTGTGAGGGCCAGCTGTGCTTAAACACAATGCCTAGCACACTTCTCTGTAGAGTCAGCATCCAATAAATGACAGTTGTCATCCCCAGTATCTTCCCAGTGTGGCAGCAGGGAGATGTTTTTATTGTACCAAGGCGCTAGTCCACGAAGTGCCTAGCATACAGTAGGCACACAATAAGTATCAATAAAATTAATGCTCATCTGAGCTGCAGATTTCATTACCTAAATTAGAAACTTTGTGCTTTCTTAATTACGAGGGCTTGCTTTCAAACTGTTTAATGACATCTTGTTTCATAGCCTGCTTAATAAATCTTCACTGCCAACGGCAACTTCTCTGTGTCGGCAAATCATCTAAATATTTAACTGATTTTTTTCTCCCCTGGCACAGTGCAGCTGATGCGCGGAGAGCCAGCAGCAGGAACCCAAGCGCTTCCGATCTGCAGCTCTCTACCCCTCCTTTCTGGGGCACGGCTAAGCCCTCGGTGGCTTACTCCAGGCCCACGGCCACGTCACCACTCCCATCCTGTGCTCTTGCCTTTTCTGCAGAAGAGGCAGGAAAAGCATAATACACATTTTTCACCTCCCCAGCCTCATCTCCCCCGGTGGGTGGCCAAGTGCACACAGTCGACGAACGAGATGCGAATGGAGCTCTGCCCAGAGTGGAGCCTAGGACGTTGCTTTTCTGGCTAGAAGCACGAGGGGGCTCCTCCGGCCTCCTTGTCTTGCACACAGTTGTGAGGCTTACTGAAAAGGCCTGTGCAGTTATCATGTGTTTGCATGAGGGGTTCACCTGAGGGAGTCCTGAGACCCCGGGAGGGGTGGACCTCAGAACGTCCAGAGCAGCTGCCTTTCTTAGATGTGAGAGAAGCTTGCTCTAGTTACTGCAGAGCCAGGAGGGCTGGGTTTTCTGTTACTTGCAGCCAAGCCCATTCTGTGGTGTCTGTGTGATGCCTAGCGGGACCTGGGAATAAGCCTGCTCCAGGGAGGCCTTCCGGCAGGCGCTGCGGCCAACTTCAAGCCAGGGCCGAATGCAGGGAGCAGAACCCGGATTGCCTGCCGCGTGGCCGAGGGGTGTGTCTCAGGGTCTGGTCCTTCCCGCCTGGCTGGGACAACTCGGCGTGTGCTGGTCCTGTCACTCCTGTGCCCAAGGTGCTGAGCGGCCATGGTGCTAAGGACGTAACAAGAATGAAGCCAAAGATCTGATTGTCTAAGACCCGAGCACAGTGGCCTTTTCTGGGGTGTCCTTAACTGATAAGGCTTCATCCCTTCCTGTTTCTTACCGGGATTAGTAGGAAAGAGCAGAATAAGATCCAAGAATTGTTATCAGCATTTTAAAAAGTTCACTAAAACTCTGTAGTATTGCAAAATATGTTAAGGGCCAGGTCTAGGCTTGGGGCTAAAAATTTATAGGTCTGTTAATTAAGAGAGAAATGTTTCCCTTTTCCTTTTTCCTTTTCCAAAGGACAGTGAAATGACAAGGAAGGGAAAGGGGCAGTCTGTCGGGCTGGGCAGGAAGCGCAGAGGAACTTCTCAACTCTGACCTTAGGACACAAATGCCGTGAGTAGTTTCATGTACGGTGCTAAACGCAGGGAACTCAAGTGAAATATTCAATTGTTCCATCACCGCCTTTCTGGTATAAATGTTTACTACAAAATTCTGTTGAATTAAGACGTATGGGGTTTAACGACCAAGAAAGGGCTGTGTCCAGGTCGGGTCAACTCTAGGAAAGGGATGGAAGACTTGCTACAGGGAAGAAAAGCAGCCAAAGAACTGCAGAAGCAAAACAAACCAGCAGTCGGTGGGTCTCAAGCACTTTCTACAGGGCAAGTCTTGTGCGGAGTATTTGAGAGTGTGACTTCTTTGACCCGCCCAGCAACTCTGTGAAGCAGACCTATCATCCCCCGACTTCTACTCTGTGGTCTTGCTCTCACAGCCAAAGTGATGAAGAAAAACACTTTTGAGGAAACTGACAGAAACTTTGAGAGCACCCTGGGTTTCAAGATGGGGTGGGAGTTTTTTAGTATGTCTCAATTGCCTGAAAATGCCTCAATCACTTGAAAACTTCACGTAATCGTTGTCTGAAATAGGATCCCATCTTCATGGAAAATAGAGTTTATCTCACTATCTGTTTAAACCACCTTCCAGTTTTGCTTTTGGAGATGAAAATATGGAACAATTTCCCATGTTGCCTACAATCAAATGAAGCCTTTTTAAAATTGTAAAATGGGTTTTAAAAAGAAATATTTGTCTAGCTGAAAAACCACTTCTCAGATGAGGCAATTAAGCCTCAACAAAACAGACTGTCATTATTGCTTGAAGACCATTTAAAATGCAGCGAGGAAGCAGAACTTGACCCGGGCCCTGGATCCGTCCATCTCCCGTGGGTGTCTAAAGTTCTGAAATTTCCTTAAACCGCACATGTGGTTTTTAAGTATTTAAATACTTGAGCTGTTGCCTGTATGTTTTGGAAAAAAGACAGAACGGAATGTTTGTTGTCTTTTGGCTCCGTGAGCTGCAGGCCTGCACCTGAAAATTACTGTCTTATAAGGTACATGTGGATGGCAGGGGACAGGGCCTCCAGGAGCAGAACAGGAAGAAGTTCCGCTCTTCCCAAGGGAGCGTGGAAATCAGCTATGACCTCAGCGCCTGCTGCCTCGGGTGGGGGCGTGGCACCCGCTGATTACGCTCCTGCTATTTTGAGTAATGAGACGGGGATCCTGCACAGCAAGAGGTAGATTTCACTGGGTTCATTTAAATTTTATGGAAATGAGTATTTATCAGTTCATCTCTCCGACACCCAGGCCTAAGCTTGCCTCTCTGAGCCCAGGGCCCACTGAGACGACAGGAAGGTGGCTTCGAAGTGCTAAGCCACAGTGCGCGCAGATTGAAATCTTTTGAGTTTCTGCATCAGGGTAATCTAGAAAAATCAGAGGAGCAACAACTCGAAGAGAAAACATTTCCTTGTGTTCCATTATTACTGGGGCTTCACAACTGGATCATCGGGACCTCACCGTCATCTTGTTTCTGGAAATGACCCTGGGGTTACGGTCAGGGAGGGCCGCGGTGTCTGGGGTCTGGTGGCCTAATCCCAGCAGTGCGGGCAGGGGATCAAGACCCGGGGCTGGCCACCCCCTTCCCACCCGGCACCCACCCTGGAAAGACAACTGCCTCCTCGCAGTTGAGGCCCCAGAACATTTATTTCTGTGGGAGGTGATGAGGTAGAAGGCATTAATCAAACATAACTTGTATTCAACAACAACAAAATGTAGTCGTTCACATGGGTCTCCAAAGCTAGGGTTTGTTTGTAAGATCAACACGGACACGGGTCTCAAACCTACTTCTAGATTATTGCAAAAAATAAAATAAAATAGAATAAAAAAAATTCAGGGTTCTTCTTGCCCCTCAGGAATTCCGGCAGAGTTTTTCCCAGCCCACTGCTGACTGCTGGCCACTGACCCTCGGTAGTGTCGCAGGCGGAGGTGGCTGACACCTGGCACTGCCACTCGTCCCTCAGCCCACGCGGCGTGGCAGCGGGCGGGAAAGGCCGGGCCTGCGTGGGAACGAGCACGCTCAGGCACTGCGGAGCGAAAAGGCTCCCCTCCCCGGCGGCGCCAAGTCTCTATGGCAACCGAGCTTCCTGTGGCCTCCCTGGGTGCTCCAGAGCGAAGCTTCCCCCCTTCTCCCTTTCCAGGAGAGTACTCAAAACGGATTTAAATATTATGATATTCTCGCCTCTGAGTGCTAAGTGGGAGATGCGTTCATCTTGGCTGGGAAGCCTTTTAAAATAAAGACTGCTTCTTTCCAATGGCTCTGCCACGAAGGTGAATTTTCTCCTATGGGAAGGTTCCCTTTTTAAAAATCTGGAAGTTGGGGATCCCGGGTGGCACCGTGATTTTAAGGACAACTGGGTCAAAGCTGCCGCACACTAAGTAACACGAGGAGAAACAGGGCTCCTGGGGACCAGAGAACTGAGAGCTCTGCGGGGGCTCGTGGGCGCTGCTCATGTGGCCCGGCTTTTCCCGGGACTGCCCCGTGGCTCTGGGGTGAGCCCCGCCACGTCTATAAATATCCAAGGCTTCATTTGACTCGAGGGACGGGCAGAGATGAGCATAGTTTGAGATTTTGCCACGTCCTGAGAATACCCTTAGGAAATCTTCAGTTTTCCTGGCAAACAAGTAGGGGCTGTAGTTTTTTAAAGTCTTCATTTTATGTGTGAGGGAGAGAAGACCCAGAGAAGGCAAGTGGCCTGCTTGCAATCTCTGAGAATCACTGAGAAAGACAAAATCTGGATTTCCGTCATGTGGATTTCCAAGTGCCTGTTCTTTCTTCGGTTTCACATTGTTCCTCATAGTTATTTCGCTGTCTATAGTTCCTCCTGGCCTAGCAGCAGCTTAATCCACAAAAATAAATACGGTGCTCCTTTCTCTGGGACAAAAAGGGAATGAAGGATTCATCCTGACCTTTTTTAACCTACCCACTTTCTCTCCAAAGCCCCAAGGAGATTTAGGCAAAGCCCTACGGGGGTCAGTGGTTTGCCCCGCTGAGCAGAGCTGGCTGATCTCAGCGTGCTGGGCCAGTTCAGGACACTGATGGTGTGGAGAGCCGACCTGTGCAAGTCAGGTTTACGTTGCAAAAAGCCACGCATATGCGGGTAGACGCAAGACAAAGGTGGCCGGGAGGGAGGAAGGCCTGTTGTGCCTTATGCCTGTGAGCTTGCTAATCCTAAATTTCAAATTAAATAAGAAGGGAGAATAAGAAAGGAAAGAAGATGTTAACAACTGCACGTCCTCTGTCAAGAACATCTCTTCCAGGTGAATGCTGGCAGCTGCGGTTGTCAAGAAGTTTGAGCAGCTGCCATCAGGCCAGGAATGTGACGGAGCTTGAACAGAACAGAACGAGGTATCCTGAGTGATCTTATGATCCTTGTGACCTTAGAAGGTGTGAGTGCTTGACAAGCCTGCAGACCCTGAGTGGGCCTGTCCTGAGTGCATCCTGGGGGTTGCCATTTGCTGCGGTTTCCTCACCCCTCCCTACAGATCACCGCGAGCTGGTGCTGCTGCCTCTCCCGAATGCGAATGCCTGTGGGAAGTTGCTGAAGCAGGTAGCCTGGGTTCACTGGGGGCCGCGCTTAAGAAAACCTGAAAATTGCTGGCTCTGTTGTCGAGCGAAATAAACACTTTGTTCGCGAGTGTCTTTGGCATGCCTTTGTGCAATGGCTTAGTTACAGCAGTACGTTCCTGGCAGAGAATCAGCTTAACAGCACGAGGGAAGAAAAACAGATAAGCCCTGGGAGAGGGGAGCGTGCTTGAGTTTTTTATTTTCTTTTACTTTTTAAGATTAGGTTTTAAAGAATATAAATGTGCTGTTGCATCAGGCAATATGTCATGCTTTGATGGGCTTTGGATAATGTTTAGAAGGGCATGTCCCCTGGAACTTGGGAAATACGGTTCACAAATGAATTGTCCAAGTAAGAATTTCCAAATTGTAGTCACCTAATTAAATTCTTCAATGTTCACCAGCAAGTAGGGACATGTGGCCAAAATTTAAATTTTAGACTTGAGAGTGGGCTTGCTGAGCTGGATCAAAGGCCAGCAGCCATTTCTCTGCTGGACTCTGTACTCCGGATGGTGAAAAAATATTGACCAATTATTTAGCAACTGGGAGAATCAAGAAGGCAAAATTGGGGTGGAGAATAATTGGTTAGACTTAGAATAACAAACAAACACAAAAGCCAACACCAAACAGCAAAATGACTAAGTAGAAAGAACAGTTATGCTTGAGCTAAAAAATAGAAACACATACTTAGGTAAAATAAAGGGATAAAAATTTAAGGGAATCAGACACAGTGAAGTGGTCAGGTAATCAGTCATGATAATTTAAAGGAAAAATGGGAGTTTGTATTATTTTATGTAAATCTTGGGGGCAGTGGAGTCCAATGATCTGATTAATTATCCAATTAGCTGTTTCCGTTCTTGCTTGACCTTGTTAGCTTGACTGGTGTGTCCAGACATTCCAGTTCTGCCATACAACAGGGTGTGGCGTCTCTCTTTTATGGAACAGATAGGGTCCAGTGGGACACCCATCAGCTCCTAACTTGGGGGTTTGCCCAGGAATACGATGATTCTCAGGCTCCAAGCTTGTCCTGCTCTCGGATTCTGTAACCGCTGGCTCGTGGGCGTGCAATTCCCAGGTGCTGGGAGACTGAGAGTCCTATCTACAGGCCAAACAAAATTAATAGTAGTAACAATAAAATGACTCCCATCAACCCTTTTGGGACATGCAGGCTCATACCTTGGCAGAGGTACTCCTACCGTGTCAGAGCAGTCTCTAAATTGAGATCAAAGAAGTTGAGGGTAGTTGTTTGACTAGTCCTTCTGTGTGTGTGTGTGTGTGTGTGTGTGTGCGTGCGTGTGTGTGTGTGTGTGTGTGTGTGGCCAGCTCAGCACACCCTGGGAGTGGGGCTGGTGCAGTATGTGGTGCCTGTGATCGAACTGCGGCCCTTGCGCTTGCCCAAGCAAGTGCGTTAGAGTACTAAGCTATCTCGCAGGCCCATGAACAATCCTTTTTAAAGGGCTAACATATAATCTTGATCCTGTGGGTGGGACAACATTCCAGCAGCCTCTGTTCTTGCTCTCCTTTCTCTATGGCACCTGGTGGACTCTTTCAAAGGGTGAAGGAGGTGCCCTATCTGTGCTGGCGCCTCTCCCTTGGCTTTTCCGTGCTTTTCTTTCGACAGCCGTGATGGTGCTGTTCTTTGACGGCACCCCTGCTTCCCATCGCTCTGGCCACTTCCTGCTCTTCCAAGAAGCCAGCCCGATTCTGGAGCAAGAGGCTTACTTTTGCCTCTGGCTGGAAGCCTCTTTCTCCAGGTCTCCCCCACCAGTTCTTTCTAACCATTTGCATCGCACTCACAAGGGCCAACTCTTAAGGGAGTTCTTCCCTGAGGATGCTGCATCCCACTAGTCCACGGATCCAGCTCTTGCCCAAGATCCTCTGCTTCTCTGTCCCGGCCCATCCCTGACATCTTCCACGGCACTATTCTGTGTGTGGGCTTATGTGTTTCTTTCCCTTTCCTCTTGCCTGCTCTTTCCCTCTAGAATGTAGGGATCTTGAAGGCTTCTCTTGGTTCCTGTCAATGTCCCCAGCACAGCAGAATGGCTGGCATATGTTGAATTCTCAAAAAAATATTTTCCTAATTGAACATATGCAGGCTCTTTGAAGGAAAAACAAAGAGTGAAGTTACAGATTTGAAATCAACTATGACTTCCCAAAGGAAGAGGGTCACTGGTGACAGATGGGGGATGGAAAGGAGTTGGAGAACCAGGACCCGGCCCTATCCATCTAAGTGGGCCTCAATGAGACCATGTTCCCTCCTGCTCACCTTGTTGGAAAAGACAAGAATGTGGTTCAACATTTGCTATCATTTCACAGCCAATTCTCTGATGTATGTAACAGACCAATAAATCCTGCAGCCAACCATCCAGGGTTGAGGAATATTCTAATAGGACACATGATATTACAGACAATATTTGATTTAGTGTTACAGTGTGCCAGGCATGGACCCCATCATAGGATTTTATCCTCACCATAGCCTTAGGAAGGAGACATTAGCAGACTGGAATGTAGACAAGTAGCATCTTGCTCAAGGCCATGGAGTCAGTAAAGGCTAGAACCTAGGTTCACACCAGCTTACGGGGACTCTGGAGTTGTGGCTCTTAACTGTGAGGCTTTCTCTCAGTAATGACTCACCCAGGATAATACAGTGGGTGATCGATCAGAAATCATAGCAGGACTCTGTGGCTTCTCCCACTGAATTAATTTCCCCTAAAGTTTCCGAAGCTCTATCACTAGTAGTGAATTTATTTCCTGACATTGTTCCCATTGCTATTTCTCAAGGTATCTGAAGCTTTTTATAGTTGGAAAAGATTAGAGGAAGACGATAACTCTTGAGTAGGACGATATTACTTGCCAGTGTAGCCAGGTCAATAGGGGACGGCACACAGCGGCATGGGTGACTTTCAACGCCACATGTAGTTCTGTATCTCAGAGCTGTCAGGGGTAAATGGATTAGAAATAAAAGACTCCGGTTTTGCTTCAGGAAAAATCATTCCTTTCATTGTTGATGTCATTGTTATCTGCATGAGAAACTGAGGTGCGTTTTGCGGTGGGCTTCCTGTACTTGTAGAAATCTCCAAACTTGGTCTCATCTGTGTCTTTGCTTGGGGAAAAAATACAAAGCTTACACGAGAAGCGTGAATGACTATGCAAAACTTTCAAGTGTCCCAAACAGGGAAAAGATAGGAGACGTATTTCTTGGTTTGTGTCACTGTAACCTCAACCTTGGACCACAGATATGAGGGAGTTTCTAGGAAGATGGCTTTGACCTCAAACCAAGAGGGAACAGAACAAACTGGAGTGGTGATAAAGGACAAAGATATTTCAAGCCTGTATTTTAAGAGAAACACAAAGGGCGCAGAAGGGGAAAGGCTGGCCAGGAGGCATTTCTGAGGCTGCTGCTCTCAGCAATGCTTTACACTCATCTCGGGGCATGGACTGAGGTAGCCGGGAAGAGGATTCCATTGAAGGGACTCATTCTGAAGTACTGGGGCTGCTGGGAGGCTGCACACAGGGGAACATGCTGTATGTCAGAGTGCAATCTTGGAATAGCGAATGCTCACAGCCCCTCGAGTGCATGGTCCCCGTACTCTAACATATGCTGACATTGGGGCTTCTCCGTGAATCAGAGGTGGGCAGCTCAGCGTGGGGAGGCCAAGAGCACACTGCACATTCCCCAGTGAGACATCCCATTTTGGGCTTCAGGAGAGACAGAATTCCAGGCCTCTAGCCCTGGAATTTTAAAAATTTATGAAGAAAGCATACTGTTTAGAAAAATTGGAGATGGAACAGCTAGATGACAAGAACCAAGGCCAAGAGGGAAGCGGCAACATGCATGCAACTGCTGAGGTTTTTTTTTTTTTTTTTTTTTTCCAGTTGTCACGGACCCAGATGGTCCTTCTACTCAACCTCAGCTAAAGCATGGAGCCAGGTTATTGGATATAAACAAGAAACTTGCAGAGGTATCTAGATCGAGCAATGACAGTAATAAAAATATCACAGCTACCAAGTGAAAGGTTGCTGTTTTAAGTCTTCTATCTCTCTGAGAAAAAAAGTCACAGTTCAAGTCCAAGTTTAAGGTTTTAACACCACAGTAACACTTCCTAGCTTCCTGGTGTAATAATATTAGTAATAATAATAATAATAAGAAGAAGAATAAGAAGAAGCAGATTTCAGCTCCAAGTCATACAAAAGCATCAAGATCTGAATATAGAAGCATTATTTTGCTTTCTATTTTTGGCTGTCATCTCCCTTTTTGTTGTTGTTGTTGAGTGACACTGTTTCCATTTAGACTAAAAGAGCTTATGATGAGTACAGAGTCCTAAAAGGGGCGTACAGACCTGGCCAAAGGCATGAGCGTCACAGGAATGGGATCAGGGATATACTGTTTTTTGGGCTTTACGGCAATAAAAGGCAACACATCTTGTTTACATACCATCTATAAAATTGCATAAAGCGTTTTAAATGTATATTACATATGTTGAACTGTCTCATGTACCTCTTGCAATAAGTTTTATTATCCCTGCTTTTTATACAAAAAAACAAAGTCTAGTTCCGAACTGACATTTGGCAGGATGCAAGTTGGGATTTGAAGCTTAGGAATCTGGACTGCAGCGCACATACATGTCACCGTGGCCCTATCCCACAGCCCAGGGGCCTTGCGGTGCCTGTGAATGGAAATGACTGTTGTGACCAGTTAGTGTCAATCCACAAACTGGGGTTGTTGGTGCCTCGGTCAAGCATTTCTAGCTGTAAATGGAAGAAGGCGGACACAACCACAATCCAGTAATCTAAAAAAGTATAGTAAATGGAAAATACCAACGTGATGTTCTTAAACATTCTCCTAAGATCACAGGGTGGGCCGAGTAGAACATCTGGCAAATCTAAGAGCACTCCATGGGAGCCTCCAGTACAGGAAGTGGCCGGAAGGCTTTCTCCCATCTTCACCTTTGAGATGTGATGGAACTCCTGCTTTTCAAAGGGAAAGTTGAGACATAAGAACTAAAAACGGGGATTATTGAGGGTTCCTCACAAAAAGGATTAGGGGATTGAGGAGTAAAAGATCAAAAAGACTTAAACCAAAAATACTCTCTGAATCTCTTGATGGGCTGAAGTTTTCACTGAGCTGTGGTGTTTTCCGGCAATTAAATGACTTAAATGGGAGTTACTGTCAGGAAGTTGGAAGAGCCCAAAAGCTCAGGAAAAATGATGACAGAGCAGCTAAAAATCATGACTCAGTTGTATGACTTTTGCTTAGCTAAAATTTGTTTTGAGTGTTTAGTTGACTTTAATAAAATACTCATTTTGTTTAAAAAAAAAAAAATAAGCCCGTAACTTTCCAAAGCAGTTCGTGTAGATGATCTTACTGGATCATTCCCATTATCCTGATCAAGAGGTGGGAAAAGTATCTTATGATGATTTCTAAGATGAGGAAATTGAGTCATAAGACATTAGAATCCTAATAGAATCCAGCTAAGAGTGATGATATTCAGCACACAGTGACCATAGCGCCGGGCGCGGCACTAACTGCTCCCCCATGTTTTGTCATTAATTCTCCTAGCAAATTTCATGGCCATTGCCTGCCTTGAGCCAGGTCCCAGGAAGGCACAACCGAAGCAACCGCTGCAGTGTGTGTGGCACTGGAGCCGGCCAGCCCTCACCTGCAAAGGCTTATGGGAGCCCCAGCCCTGTGCATTCCGTCCACAGTGCTAGCACATACACCACAGGCATCGGCGAACACTACACATCTGGCGCTGGCTTTTCTCTCACTATAAACACACCGCAAGACACACGCCTGTTGCTTGCAGGGCAGCCCCCAACCCAGGCTCGCTGGTGCCTCCTGTTCCTCAAGAATGCTCATTCATTCCAGACGCCCTCCAAGACTGTGATCGACCTCTTGTTACCCGCAAGGTGCAGGTGATCTGTAGAGAATGATGCAGAGATGAGTGGCAGTCCTGCTGGACACTGCATAAGAGCAGGAGCTCTGTGCAGGACGCATGTGGCTTCAGGCCTTTGTCTTGTTTGCAGGAGGTATTTATGCCAGTAAGCCACCCCGCTCCCTAATCCAAGTGTTCACCAAGGATAGACCACGGGTGAGAATGGGTCACAAACCAGAGATGCCTCTGACTGTCCCACGTTCCCAGGAGGCATGGTGGGAGGATGTCATGCCACATATATGTGAGTTTCATCTCACTTCTGCCACCTATTGGCTGTGTAATCTCAGCCAAGTTACAGCAACTTTCTGAGATGCAGTCTGATGGTGACAATGACCGTAGTGGGTCTGGAAAGGAGACTGATGAGTTAAGGTTTTGGAGTTGAACACAGAGAAAACTTTTCACACCTAGCCACTCGCTGGGCTGGGGGACATCGATGCTGTACTCACGCTGCGTGGAAAAGTACGTTCCAGTCAAAAGGAGGCCTCTGTGAGTTTGCTGGCCAGGGGACCTCAGATGGACCCCAGAAACAGCTTTGGAGAGGCTGCCGCGGCTACGTGATTGCTTGGCTGCTGGCCGCAGACATGCTTCTGAGTGACTATAAGGTCCTCCATGCTGAGGGGAGGTTTTTTTTGGGGGGTCACCCCAGAGCCAGTCTTCACCACATCAGTGCAAGGCTCAGCAGGCAGCAGAGTTGCAGTTTCTCACCCTTGGCACAGCACCTTGACCGTGCTGTCCCCATAGACACCTGCACCAGAGCCTCCGTTGCCAGCAATCACCACGAACATGAATAGGAAAGGCTTTTTCCACCACAGCCCACACTGTGCCCAGCGACAGAGATGCTTTTTCCCATAGACAATTCTCACCTTGACGAAGGTCCAAACCCACTCCTTTTCTTGAGGAACACTCCCCTGACTATCTGTCTGTTGTCCACACTGGTTCATCCTCAGCAATTAATAACGTCTGCAGTTTCGCCAGCCCAAATGCTTGACTGAAAAAAGGGAGATTCCTCAAGGTAGAAATGAGTGACTCTTGGTGGGTGTTTTGACAGGACGTTGACCCAGGAGAGCGTGATGTGAGGACACAGAGGTGCGGCATGGGTGAAAGCCAGCTGCCCTTCAGAGTTTCTCATGGGAGGATGGAGTGTCTGACTTGGGCAGGGCAGCGGGTGCTACTGGTAGTTCTGGCTTCAATCTAGGTGCAACTCCAGCAGGCATAGCCTTCGAGTTCATCCTTAACCCTGCTGAGTGGTTGTTATATGAGCCCATGTAATAATATTTAGTGAGTTTTTTTGTTGTTGTTGTTGGCTGGCAAAGATTCTGTAACCGGTACCTGGGAATTCTGAGTCTCCTGTTTTGCTCTGAATAATTCTGACTGGTATTCTTTAGGCTGAGCAGCTTCCCTCATCATGGACTGGTAACCTTTCTTTCAATTTTCATGTTCTGGAGGGGATAGGGTAATGTGGCTTTTTGTCATTCTGTTGTCCCTGTCGCAACATGTGTCAACCACGTGGGGCAAAGTTTGGGCAATACTTAGGGGCCAGATAGAAGATGTGCCGTCAATGTTGTAGACCACACAATCTCTGCCACACCCTCTCTCAACTTTCATGGTAGTACAAAAGCAGGGACGGAGGTAGGAAACTGGTAGCCTGATGGGGGTCAGGTTTTCAGAGCTGGGACGTAGGGTAGCACTTTGGAGGTTACAGTCAGCCGACCATAGCTGCAGTCTCGGCTTTGACCCCAGCTACCTTCTTTCCAAGGGCCAATATACTCATTCACAGCATTTTTTTGTGTATATGCCCACAATAAAACCAACGCACCTCTTTCCTAGATGAAGCAGGTGTTAGGTGTTTGATTATATTAAATGTGTTTTTAATATATACAGGAGATTATTATAATCATAGTTTTGCTCCCCAGTAAACACTGAGCTCCTACATCTTTTAGCTTTGAACCTGGTTTCTAGACATTGCTTTCTTATAATGTGAAATATATTTTAAAATTTAATTTAATTTTTTTGCAGAACTGGGGATTAAACTTATGCCCTGGCACTTGCCAGGCAAGTGCTTATGCTACTGAGCTATCTCCCCAGCCCTATAATGTGAAATTTAAGAAAAAACAACAAGTAGGTCTTGATTTGAAGGACTTTTTTTTTTTTTTTTTTTTGCAGAACTGGGGATTGAACTCCGGCTCTTACACTTGCCAGGGAAGTGCTTATTCCACTGAGCCATCTCCCCGGCCCCTTAAAGGACTTTTTTACTTAGTGACAAATGTACACTAAGGTTTGAATGATCAGAAACCCCCAGCAATCACAGTCAGTGTTAATAATATAAACCTGTGGAGCTGTGTTTACAAACTCCAGTGCCTACTGAAAGCCCTGAGCCAGCACAGCGGGCTTGGGGTAAGGCAGGAAGCGGTACAGGCCATGTGAGCCGAAGACACCGAGTCCAGCACAGCGAGGAAGAGGGTGACCTCAACTCCGGCCGTTCCACGTGGGCATGTAGAGCTACCCTTGACTGATCTTTTTTTTTTTTTTTTTTTTTTGATACAGGATCTCGCTACACGGGTTGGACTCGTAGTGATCCTCCTGTCTCAGCCTCTCCGATGCTGGGATTACAGGGTATGCCACCATAACCAGTCTCAGGGCCAGCGGGGTGCACCTGTGGTTCCAGCACTGGCACGGCATGCAGTACCGGAGCTTGAACTCCGGTCTGTCTGCTTGCCGGGCAGACGCTTAGACTGCTGAGCTATCTCCCTAGCCCAGTCCTTGACTGATTTTTAAGAGGAGCACAAAACCTAGATTTTAAAGTTTACCTAATTTAAAAAATATCAGCAACTAATCTCTAAAATTAAAAACTGCCAAGCCTCATTCTCAGGTAGGGTTATCATTTGAAAAATAGCCATGTAGAGAACTCTTGGATCTCACCGTATTGTGACCCCCTGGCTGTAATGAATAGTCTTTGTGACTGCTGCAACTTTTGGGGGTTGAACTTAGGACCCTCCTCTTGCCAGGCAAGCGCTTAGTCCACTGAGCTATCTCCCCAGCCCAATTATTCCAATTTTCAGTGACTCTTTGCCCTTCGCACTGTGCCTCTGATGGCTGCAGGAGCCGCATGAGGACTCAAGCTGGGCTGCTCCAGCTTCCCGGGTCTCTCTCCGGCTTCCCTTTGCATTTGTTCTAGTCTCGGCTCAGATGCGCTTCTGCGAACAGGCTCTCCGTGGGCAACTTTTCTCAAGGAGGCTTTCTCCTTACAGGTCTCCCTTTCCTCATTTCATGCTTATTAGTGTCTGAAAAATTGTATCATGATTTACATACAATCTGTCTTCACTAAAATATCCGTTTCTTGAGAATAGGGCATTGTTCATTTGCTCAGTGCTAAATTTCTAGAATGTTCCATGGTCCGGCAGTATTAGGCACCTCATAAATATTAAGCAAACAAGAGCGTGGTTCTGCTGCTAGACTATACTACGCTCTGCTGTGCTCTGCCGTGTCATGCCATGATACCAAGACCACTGGTTCCCCAAGCTGTGGCAAAAAACGTGGATATGGAAGCCAGCTGATTTCTATTACGGTAAATCCATCACCTATATAAGTCAGTTACTGCTTGTGGACATCAGGAAAAAGCTACGAATGTGTTTCAAGCTAGACTGTCGCGTTAGAAGTCTCCCTCCTTCCTGAGGGAGCTTGCTGGCACGGGCTTGGTGGAGCCATGCGGCGATCACACAGGAATCAGCTTGAAGACTGCCCACCGCCCTGCCAAATGAAGGGAGAACGCTTGACATATTTTCTTGGAATATAAAAGTTTTCTATTTTGAAATACTCTTGGAGGAAAGAGAAAGCTGGGGGTCATTAAAACTTTTCAAGGTTCAAGTTGAGTAATTCAGGTTAAGTGAGAAATACATTAACTTCTAAAACTTCTCCTTTCATCCACCTTGAATATTATTTGTTGTCAAGGTGATAGTACCACAAAGGAATAACGTCGGGAGGGAAAGAAATCCGGAGTAAGGTTTGGCTGGCATGACAGCTCCTCAGTGTGTCCTTTACTTGCCAATCTTAGTCGACAGGCAAGCTCTGGACAACCGGGCACTACTTTCTCCTCTGGGTGCTCCCAGCGGGTAGGTGCTGGCTGTTCGCTCTGCGGGAGGCGGTAGCTCAGTGCAAGCCTGTGGACTCTTGGTTGGCCTTGGGGTGCACATCACAGGCCACCTCTACTGTGCTTGGACTGCAGTCGGCTTCCCATGACTCTCCTGGGCAGGGACTCACATGGTGATGTCCACCGTGTACGGTCTACACCCTGAGCTGAGTCCTGGCATTCGCCATGGCTGTTCTGATGGAGACCGAGGTCAAGCAGGAAAGACCAGCAAGAGAACAGACCAGCAGGGAACAGAGAAAAAGGCTGCGTGATTTTCCAATAAATACAAACCCTTGTTGTTGTTCTACCTCTTTCATTCTCCTTGACAAAGTTCAGTAGACTGAATGTGCTTGCTATGTGCTTATTCATGCAATGAAGAAATGACCCAACTGTATGAGCCCCAGTGGCGAGGAAGATGGTCCTGCTTGTGCAAGTCTGTCGTGTCACATCACCCGTGCAGGCGCCCTGGGGCGGTGCCCTCATGGCCCTCCCTTGGCCCCACTGTCCTGTCTTCCCTGGGGAGGGACGGTGCCACGGTCACCTTAGCACCCTTGGTGCCCAGCCGACAGGTCTGCTCCTCAGCTCAGAAGTGTGACCAGGGCTGGGGAGATGACTCAGCAGAATAAGCGCTTGCCTGGAAATGCAAGGTCCTGAGTTCAATCCCCAGTATTGAAAAAAGAAAAAAAAAAGTGTGACAAATCTGAGTGAAGCTGCAGAGGACTCCACGTGCTCAGGACTCCAGACTCAGTGAGGAGGCTATTTCCAAGTCCACACAAGGAAAGGAGAAAGGTGGTGGGTCTGACCACAGGCACGTGGGCTTCCTTCACACTCTTGCTCAGGAAAAGACCCCAAACAGTGGCCCACGAAGGAGGATGACAAGCACCCGGAGAGCTCTTTCTCTCCTCCTGAACTCCTTTTTTCTTTTTTACTCCATGCTTTTCTCTCCATGCCTTCAGCTGTGATGTCTCTAACTGCAGTCTTGTGCTTGCCTCACGAAGCCGTGTGACAGAATTTCCTTTTAATTAACGCATTCATAATAGCAACAATAATTCTAATCATTAATAAGCTGCTCACCCCACTTAGCAACACACGCAAATGGCAAGAAGTCAATGTTAATTTTAAAACATATGTAAACAAGAATCCAGGAAGGCCAAGCACAGTAACTTTCGGGCATGATAAGTGGCAAAGAACACATTCTGGCAAGTCTGAGAAGCAAGGGAAGCTGACACTGTACCCTGCTACCTCCGTTCACTTTCCACTGGGAAGTCACTTAGTTACCGCGGAGTCGGAGTAGTGCTTCATGAGGGGAGGCAAGATGTCCATGTGGCCCCAAGCCTGTGGCATTCCTGGACACGGAGGGTGTTATGTGTTTCTTTTCTTTCCTTTTTTTGAAATTTGGTACCAGGAATTGAACTCAGGATCTTGCGTCTGCCAGGTGGGCTCTTGTGCAGCTGAGCTATATCCTCAGCCCTGTATTGTTTTTTCTTTTCTCTTCTTTTGGTTTCTTTTCTCTTTTCTTTTCCTCTTCTCTTTTCTTTTCTTTTCTTTTCTTTTCTTTTCTTTTCTTTTCTTTTCTTTTCTTTTCTCCCTCTCCCTCTCCCTCTCCCTCTCCCTCTCCTTCTCCTCTCTTCCTGCTTTCTGCAGTACTAAAGATTGAGTGCAGGGAATATGGTGCTATTGTCTACAACCTTAAAACATTTTTGAGGGAGGGCCTTGCTAAATTGCCCAGGCTGGGCTTGAACTTGTGATCCTCCTGCATGAACCTTCTTGGTAGCTGCATTTACAATTGTAAGTGGCTAACTGCGATATATTTTTGTTAAATGAATGGACAACCAAGTCTCAAAGGTGTCCTGGCACCTCTCGAGGAAGAACTATAATCTCCGTGACGCAGAACATCGCTTTGCAAGCTCGGCGGGTCAGTTGCAAATGTCAGACTGACCCAGTGTTTGCCAGTATTACCCATGTGGGTCCGGACATTGGTTTACTGCTGTCTAAATTTCCTCTGCTTTCCGATTGACCTTGATCCAATCACATGGTACACCTCCGGCCACGGACCTCTGGCTGCACGCCCCTTCCTGCAGTCAGCGTCTGTCAGCCTTCGCCCTCCTGCCTCATTGGGGGCCGGGTGAGCGGGGCAAGGGCCTCCAACTATTTCACTTTGGGGGGGGGCTTATGCCTCCGTCTCAGTTCCCAAGTCCGGGACATGGCTGTGGCTACGATTTCTGCACTCAGCACAGTGACACCCAGAAGTCCGGGCGCTGCCTGGGGCCACCGTCCGTCTCCGCTCTCCCCAGCTCTGCTGCGAGGCATGGGGCTGGCGTGCAGCCGGCGCTGTGGGAGACCCGGCTTGTCTGCGATCATCTCCTCTGCTGCCTTTCGTATCAGCCATCAGGCCTGCCAAGAGCGAGGGCCCCAGATGAAAGGCCAGCGCATTAAGACGGCGCATAATTGCCAGGTTCTGAGTTGCTGACACTAATCGTTTTACTGGAAGAAGACAGTAGATTCCCCGCGTCTCTCTTGCTCTCTGCCTCTTTTTCTCTCTTGCGGGCACTCAGGAGTTGTGGGGAGGGGGCTGAAACCATCCCGCCAAGCTTTGCTAATTAAAAGTAATATGTTTTCCTTTTTTTTTTTTTTCCAATTTGATAATACAGAACACTTACTGGGGGGCCGCAAGGGGAAACACACAGAGACAGATAAGAAATGTTTTGTGTTCATCGAAGCACAACTACGTTAATGCGTATTACCCCATTAATGCGCATCAACATCGGGAATCGGCTCACCAATGCAAGCAAGCAGCACACACTTATCATCGTTTGATAACATGTTTAATGACAGATTGACGGGAGATTTGCAAATGTGAACTGGCATCAGTGTTGCTAACTTCAGCTTCTGCCGCCGCCTCTGCTATGCCAGCATATTTATGTGCATAATTTGATTTCTCAGCCACACTGTTAGTACATTTTTAATATTAACTATGCACGAACAGACAGCCGAACTTAAGTTGCCCTGATGGTTGGAGTTCATTAGATTGAAAAAGATGGGCATGCAGGACCAAGACGGAAGTGGCGGTCCAGCATCTGAGCAGCCACGCTTCACAGAGCCACTGGGTTCTCTGCGAACACGAGCGGCGCGCTGCGGGTTGGCGGAGGGGGCGAGGCGCTTGCGAATGGAGGAAGAAGTGGAGGAGGAAGTGGAAGGCTCAGCCCCGGGCGTTTGGCCGGGCATTTTGCAGAGCCCTGGGGCCTGCCAGCCCTCCTCTGTGTTCCTACATACGACCTCCCTTTGCCCAGACCCTCCGAGATGCCGCTCAAGTCCTTGTGCTTTCTGGAGTCACCTGTAGGAAGCAGCTGAGCAGTGACTCCCATTTGCTCCTCAGAAACGCGGGCCCCTGCTCCCCTGCTGGGGGAAACCCTCCCTCTAGGGACACAGGGTGCCTCTATTTATCCGGCTTTAGTTTTTCCAACATCTGCCAGCCCTGGGTGAGCGGCTTCCCTGTGCACCTCCGCCTCTCCATCTGTAAAATGAACAGGGGTGGTGGGGAGGTTTAAAGAAGCAAAAGCACAGAAGTGCACGGCCCTGCGCTGTCAGACCTTTCTCAGGTCTCAGCAGGAATGTCACCTCCTCACAAGGGATCCTCCTGGCCACCTACTCTAAAGTAGCCTTCCTGGTCCCTGTCTCTTGTCACTGCTTCTTGGCACTTACAGCGTAGAAGTAAGGCTATTGTCTGCCGGCTGTTGTCTGCACAGTCATCACCCACCAGCTCGGAAGTTCCTCCAGGGCAGAGGCCTCCCTCTTCCCGTTTCTGGACCGAGGGCTGTCGCTGCCGGCCGCAGCTGGACATAGTTTGTACCTGAGATTCCTGAGGTCCCCCTCACTCAGGTGGATGCGTTCACCCTGCTGGGGGCTCCCCTTAGGGGTGCCAGGAGACCTGAGCTCTTTTGGAATCTTTCCTCTCAGGCCATGGATCCCTATTTCACACCCACACCACCCTAGTGGCCGTTGCATTCCGGCGTCAGGGAATGCGTTCCTCTCACGGAGTCCGCGCGGAGCACGTGGTATGCGCGGGGTCAATGTGAGGCGCTCAGGAGCTTCCTGGCAAGGCGGAAGGGGCACGTTCACATGCACGCAGCCCACAGCCGTGACCCGTTTTAGCGCGCATCAGGCAGCATCACTTGTAGAAACACCAGCTGGGCCGGCCCCTTCCCTGTTGGAAATCCTTCAGTGTACTGGAAAAATATAACTAAGCACTATTTCTTATATACTTGGGCCCGGGCTGTTTTCGACCTTGCTGTCTTACAAGTTCAATCACACGGGACTTCTTTTGGTTTCTCCTGGCTCTTACTTGCCCCAGGGCCTTGGCACTTGCCATTTCTGTCTGAAGCCCCCTTCTGATTTATTTCAGGATGGACTCCCTCAAGGAGGTCTTTTTGGATCAACTAAAGTAAACTGGCACCATGGTTAGGCAGACCCTTAATCCTTTATTTCCTGGGTGAGACCTGAAATTATCCACTTGTCCCCTCTTGTCTTCACCTTCCAACTACAACACAGGGTCCCTGTTGGGATCGGAAGCTCTGTTCTGCTCACAACTATATCCTTGGAGCCTAGTTCAGCGCCAAGCATATGAAAGAGCAGAAATATAAGCTATAAGATGTATAAAGGAAGCAAGCAGAAAAGATGTTGAGAAAGACACGAAAGACCTGGATTGCTTGGGACTAACACACGAGTCTAATCTAGCCTGCCATCATTTTTATAAAGACCATAAACTGAAGGATAGTTTTTGCATTTTTAAATGATTAGAAGGCTGGGTATGGTCATACATGCTTGTAATCCCAGCACTCGGGAGGCCGAGGCCGGAGAATCGTTGCGTGTTAGAGACCAGCCCGAGCGAGCTATAAAGTGAGCTCAAGTCCAGCCCGAACCTCATAGCATGACCCTGTCTCAGAAAGACTCCTCCCCCCAAAATCAAAAGAGTGATATTTTATAACATATAAAAATTAAATTTCAGCGTCCAGTGACATTTTACTGGAACCTGGCCCACTTCCATTCACCTCCGTGGGATCTGCCTTTATGGTCCAAAGGTCTCCTATTTAGGAGAGTTATGACAAACGCATGTGGCCGAAATGCTGGAAATATTTACTGTCTGGTGCTTTTCAGGAAAAGTTTGATGATTTCTGATTTAGGTAAGGTGTTCAGGGAAGAGTCCGTAACAAAGAAGAGGCTTGTGGTGAGATTTAAAAGACGCGAATGATTAACACACAGTTCAGAAAGACTGCATTCGAAGCATCTGAGGTTGGAAAACCCCCCAAGGCATAGCTGCTCTGCTTACTGGCATATGAGCTTTGAATCGAGACTTTTAAATTACCAGTATGTACTGACAGACCGGGGCAGTGGGGCAGGTGGAGCTGGAAAGGCTTAGCCCTGGCTACTGTGTCAGTCCTGGTGACAGTAAGGATGTTCTCCAAAAGACATGGTTGCAGCAAAGCCACGTGGAGGAGGACAAGCATGGGCAGCATCATGGAGCTCTACCCTGGAGCCCTCGGTGACAAAACGGTGAGACCAACAGGAGGGCCCGTGGAGCCTAAGCCAGGGCGCCTTGAGCACAGTGGCCTTACTGGTCATTTTAGAAACAGAAACATGGGCAGCTGTCCTAAGAGTGAGAAGCTGGCCACGGCCCACTCTTCTGGGTGGATTCAGGATCATTTCCCACCAAAGCACGTGGCTGTCACAGCCCCTCTGAGCACACCTATCTCTGCCCCAAGTGTACACTCTGACAGTAACCTGTTTCCATGGATACAGTCAAATCCAGGCCAAAGAGAGCATTCTGTTATCCTAGCTAAGGGCATTGCTTCAACATCTGTGTGCCTCAACAGACCATCAGACCCATGTTCTGTGTGCCTCATACCGTAAGGAAGTAAGCTCTTTTTCCTGGAGGAGCTCTTAACCTGGTGCATGCAAACTCGGAGCTGGCACACGCGTTCTTGCCCATTGCCCAAGCATTAGACACAACCAGTGGAAATCCAAGCTGAGATGAAGACGGGTCAAACTGGCATGGCACCTGTCTTTTGAAGCCAGCATGCCTCTGTACCTTAAATTGACTATCCTTGCATGAGCTGATAAAATCATTGCGTTACTTGGCTAAGTTTGTCTTGGTTTGCAGCCAATTGTAAGCAAGAGATTTTGATAAACACAGTTTAGAGATAACATGCACAACAGTTTAAACTACGGGTTCCAACATAATTGTATGGCAACCTCTTCAGAGTTAAGGAAGATACTAGGTGGAGTCAGGAGGTGGAGCTACTTCTTTGACAACCACTCAGGGTACTTCAGAGGAGATAACTTCTCTTAATGCTGCGGAAATAATCTGGCTCATGTCACCCGCCCTTGTAAGTGATCTCAGCCCACATAGAAGGCTCTGGGCCAACTTTGGTTTGCTTAAAAATTTTTTTTTTTTTTTTTTGGTGGCATTGGGGATTGAACTCAGGGCCTTGTGCTACCCAGGACTTACTCTACTGAGCTATCTCCCCTTCCTTAAGAGTTTTGATCTCTCTGTTTCTGCCTTTCTCCTCACCTCCCTGTTTCTCATGGATTATCTGGATTAACCAGCCACCTTGGTTTGATTTGGCTTTGTTAGGTAAGTGAGGCTTTCCTTTGACAGTTGGTGCACCTTTTTCATGATGACGAAGTGTCAGACCCAAATGAGGACTGAAGCTGACGGAAGCAAACTATTTGGAGAGCTCCCAACAAGCCAGGCTTTGTGCTGAAAGCAACGGTTCTCCAAGCGCCACCTCTAGACCGGCACCACTGCTATCATCTAGTAACACGTTAGGAATCTGCATTTTCTGGCCTCCTCCGGGAGCTACTTAGCTTAGCACTCTGAGCAAGCGGCCCAGCCCTCCAGAATAAATGGGCCTTCCAGGTATTAAGAAGCCTTCCAGGGCTAAGAACCACGAGCTGAAAGCATTACTTGGATTTTCTCTTTTACCCCTCTCCCCAAAACCCTGAGAACAGACGGTTTCCCTCCTTTTACAGACGAGGAAACTGTGGCCCACAGAGGTTGGGCTATTGGTTCTTGCAGTAGTAAGGGCACCTGGATTCCAAGTCAGGCAGCCTGAGCCGTGCACTTCTCTAATGCTCCGTGGTGACAGTGGACAGATGCACCCAACCCATGTTCCCAAGCAGGGGCCCGCCTCACACCCACTTGACTGGCAGATACAGTGCCCAGAAGGCCGCGACCCACTGCCCTTTTGTAGACCCCGCTGAGCTTTAGGGCAATTTCTCAACCTCCAAGCAACATTCTCCTTAGAGAAACCTTAGCGTTAGCCAGCCCTCAGCTTAGCACCTCTAGGGTTCTGGCTGTCACTGTGCACACTAGGGAACTTGTGATCAACAGCTTGCAAATTCCTCTCCTGAAAATTCCTTCTCCCCTTCTAAGCCCCCCTTTTGGGCACTGCATTTCCTTCCAGTGAAGGCTGTGTGGTTGTGGATGCCACTCAGCCCGCTGAGATCATAGGCAGTGGTTAATGCTCACTCAGAATTCCCCCTTTGGGATGGATGTGGAAATGGCTCATAATATTCAACACAAGGGCCTCGCTACCGTGATATATAATTTAAAAATTAACTCGAGGACAGAGGAGACTGCATTTTTGAACTAGGAAGTTAGAGACTCAGAGGTCACAGCTTGATAAGGTGAGCTAAGGGACCCAATGAGTCATTAAGCAAATGTCTCTATTACATGTGTCCACGACTCTAGAGCGATCCCAGGGTCTTCTAGTTCTCTTGCGCTTGTCAAAGTGCAAGCCCACAAGCGGTATTTTTATTAGGGTGTTTTTCCCATTGTTAGGGTCTTCTCTAATTCCTGACATAGACCTTTCCAATATAAAACATGTTGCTGCCAGAAAGCAAGAAAAGCAGAAAAAGAACAAAATTTAATGCTTAGTCTCCAGCAGGGGCCAAACAGACCTAGCCGGCAAGACCAACCTGAGCCTACTAGGGACACCGGGGGACCACGGCTGTGTTTATGGTATCACCGGCACTAGATGGAAAAGGACCCAAAGGACTTTGGACAGAAATACACCACATGCTCATGTTTAGGGAAAGGGATGGGGCCTGCAATGGGGACAGAGAATAGGACTTAGGGGAAGAGAAAACAAGCTAGTGAGGAAGGAAGAGGGGTCATGTCTTGCTTGGCTAAGGCCCGAGCTACTTGGATGCTTGTGCCGGTTCAACCCTTCCTGGCCCATGACCAAGTCACTGTCCCTACTCTGCCCCAGCATCAAAAAGTTACGATTATGGATTGCAAATTTATTGACACTTGACATCTACGTCAGCTTGCCCTGATCAACAGGACTTTCTGCCACCAAAGAGCATAATTATGGAAGATTTCAGCAGGCATGGGCATGCCAAAAAGGTCATTAAATCATTTTGAAAAAACAACGTGTTCTTCCATTTCATCTCCCCAGTAAATCTTCCCCAGAAGTTGGGACCGCCTAGTGTGGAATCTCAGGGGTGGGGCGTGTCGGTTACAGAAGAGAGAGGAGTCAAATTAGGGTTGAAATACGGGGAAGCACGCGCTGGGAAACCTTCTGTTTGTATGTCATACTTCTTTAAGAAGCATGAAGAGTGGTTTACTTTTTATCGCAGTGGATTCTTCTTGGGCATTGGGTAGTAACAGCATGTTTGGGAGCTGGAGTGGGTCCTGGGATGTGGGAGAAGGGATTGTACCTCACGTCTCTGCTCTGGTCCTGAGTATGTGAAGATGATGGGCTCTGTCTTCAGGATCACAGTGTCCTGGTTAAGCATCCCTTCACCTCCCCAGGCACCTGGGCCTGAGCAGCTCAGGATTCTCTTGGGTCTGATTATTCTCCCAACCTCTACAGCCTTCCCAGCACCCTGGAGCACCCTGATCCATCCACTAGCTCTCACTGGCCTCTGGCTTCATGACTGTCCCTGTCCACTCCACACTCAGTGCCAGGGTGACCTCCTGAGAGTGCAGAAGTGGCCACTTGGGTGTACAAACACTACAGATGACTTCTCACTTGGCTTAGGACAAAAAAACAACCACCAAGTTGTAAGAATGTGCTACAACGCCCTGACTTGTCCCATGCCCATGCCCTTGCCTCATGTACTACTCCTGTATTCCAGCCTGCCACAGTGACCTTTCTCTGACTCCAACCTTTTCCTGCTGCTCTTACATGGGATAATCTCCCTCCACTTGACAAGTGCTTGGCTCCTTTGGAACAACCCATCCTGCTTTCCTGAACTCCATATTAGGTGACCCTGGCACAGCTACCTCCGCTGTGTTTCCTTCATTCCCAGAAATTATTGCTTATATTCACATGGCCCACACATGTTAATTGTCCTGTATCCTTTCCCTAGTTTTTGAGGTCTGTGGAAATCTCAGATGCAGTCAGCAGTCAGACCAGGGTCTGGCTTCTAGAAAGTTCTCTCAGTATTACTATTTAATGCAAAGACTGAAGGTTTCTGGTCACCCTGTCACCACAGAACACAAGACCATTTCACAAGACCAAGAACATAACACCAAGTTTCATTTGCACCTTGGAAAAAGACATTTCTTAACCAAGATACATAAACCTTGTGTTAGAGTAGTTGACCTCGGGACAAATCATTTGTATGGTGCCCTGCAACTGCTTCTCACTTCCTCATGCTTTCCTGGGCTTTGTGAAGCTTGATGGTTGCTGTGCTGGGCCTCTGTCACGTGCTGGGTGCTGTGGAAAGTGTTCTACATGCTTTGTGGTTCCACCGAGGAATGGCAGATATTCCTGTCATTTTACCCACGGAGAAGGACTGTCAAGTGGAAGGTAAGATCACCTCCCAAACACCACCTCTCCCCTTCATTCTTTCCCTCCTTCCCTGACTTCCTTCTAACCAAGTCTGTGTTCTAGACAATATGATGCTGAGCCCACCCTCCTGGAGCTTAGAAGCATATGTGGGGTTGGCACCCAGGCACAACTCGAGGCTCAGGTCAAAGTCCACTGCTCCTGTCAGTTCCCAGCCCTGCAGAGCCCATGTCATGGAAATGGTGCACCAACATCTCGGCGAGGTAAACCTCTGTTGAGCGTCTGTGTCCGTGAGGCTGGACCCATGTTTTGGTACCCAGCTGGGTCATCATGTGCAGATCCACCAGCTTCCAACTGCTCAGTTTCTTCTCTCTGTCTCCTTCTAGCCCAAACTGGACTCTAGCCATGCTAAATAGAACCATCTGTATTTTCTGGAGGTTAGTACACCCTCCCTCACTTCCCTCTTTGTAGGGATCCATTGGTCTTACTGCGATTGGTTCTACCTGGGGAAAAATGGTGGCAGGAATGAGAAAGATGAAAAGACATAAGCTGGGCTAGGTAGTTGCTGGTCTGCCTGATGGACAAGACTAATGCACAACAAAACCTGCATTTATTTATACTTTTGCAAAGTTAGTAACATGTGACACAAGGTTGCCTAGCAACTAATAGCTGATCTTAACCAGACAGAATGCTTGTCTCAGGACTGAGGTAGCTTGTTTGCTTTAGGTACTGAGGCCTAGTCCCACCTACACACATTTGATCAATTTCCTCGCATTCTCGCTAGGTTGGGTGAAGGGCCCCTTTCGGCACCCTCGTGCTGGAAGAGGAGGCTGAGGTAGGGAGAGGGATGGGACCTGGCTCTCCCACTGACTCAGCTGCAGGGTGCTTCATGCTCCTAAATTCAAGGTGTCAGGAGCTCCCTACTGCCTAGGGCAGCAGCAGAAGCCGCCCTCCAACTGCCAAGGCCACCCTGCTCTCTCTCACACTGCTGGGATGGGAGGTCCTGATTGGTTCCTTGACTTCCAAGTGGAGCAAAAAACCATCCAATAGGAATCCGTTTCCATGGTTACAGGACCCCGGTGGATGTAAAGGGAAGCACAGAGGGGGACTGAGGGATCTAGCAAAGTGGGGGAGGAGGGAGTCATAAACAAACACAACAAAATCCCCTAGTGAACAAAAATAGAATTGTTTGACTGTGAAATCAAGTTATGCAGCACTGAAAATAACACAACCAGAAACATCAGTTTTCCTCCTCACTGATGAAAAAAATGCCAGATAAAACTACACACATTTAAAGTACCAGTTTGTTGGAGAGGTCTGAGTTGTAGAAAGTTGTCTGCATCAAAGCTTTGGGCATTAGGAGTATTTAAAGGTATTTTTCTCTTTTGAGTCCATTCATTTCTCCCCTGAGAGTAACTTGCTTGTCTTCATTTCAAACATGGGCAAGAATCTGGCCACGAGACAGTAGAAGGGTGGGAGGAACTTTTGCCAAAATTCTGATTTGAGGCCAATAGTTCATTTGTTTATTCTTGGTTGTTGGTTCCACCCCTTCCTAGTGCTTTGGTCTTGCTGGTCAGCTGTCCTCTCTGGGGACTCGTTTCTTCACCTACCTTGTTCGAAGTAGGCTGGGTGTCACTGCAAATCTGTTCCTAGAGCTCAAGAGCAAGGCTGCATGACCTAGCACATTTGGTTTCATTGGTCAGCCTGGAGTGAGGACCGGGCTCTGGTGTTTCATGCTGACCAGTGTACTGGGTAGGAGGGCCCCAGAGTGGCCACTCAGGCCCTGAGGTGCTGTGCATGTGGGCACAGCGGCTGCAAGAGCTGCAGGGTGGACGGGGGGGGGTGCGATCCGCAGGGCAGAGTTGCAGATGTGCAGCAGCCCAGGGTGGGGACAAGGACGTGACATTGGGTTGCAAGGGCATCTCCACCGTGTCCCCTGCAGCTGGATTTTACTGTAGCCAGTTACTGACTGATTTCCACTTTTACAGAAAAACTCCTATTTGCTTCAAGTCAAATCCATGGAAAGCAATAGACTCCACTTAGCACTCTGAGGTGATGTTAAATGATATAAAACTATTTTGTATAAAAACAGTAGCAAAAGAAATAGATTGTTGGGCCTGGGGAGATAGTTCAGTAGAATAAGCGCTTGCCTGGCAAGCGCAGGGTCCTGAGTTCAATCCCTTGTAAAAAAAAAAAAAGAAAGAAAAGAAAGAAAGAAAAGAAAAAAGAAATAGACCATATTGGCCCCAGCACCCCATGCCGCACTGAGCTGCCCCCCCAGACTCGGTGTAGTGGTGCACCCCTTTAATCTCAGCACTGGGGAGGCTGAAAAACAGGAGGATCACTATGAGTCTGAGCTGCATAGTGAGGCCCTGTACCAAATATAGAACCCCCCAGAAAACAACAAGAAATAGACTGCACTGGTACATGAAATAAATCAGACCCACAGGTATAAAAAATCGTATTATCTCCCTAGTGTAAGAACCTGAAAGAGTAAATAAAATCTGAAAGGTCCAATAAATTCTGTGAAAGGGACAGAATCTGTTCAATGGGAAGAAAAAAGTTGGGATGAGAAAAAGGAAGAAAGAAAGATGGGGAAGATACAGCATGCACATGTGCAGGACAGTTTGAATAATTGTATTGCTGATTTCTGCTGGTGGCTCGAAAGGATCAGTTAATACTTAAATTGTTTTCTTCTTTTTAGTTTCTTATAACTTTTTTTTTTTTAACCAGCTTTGTATGAGTTTGGGAGATAGCTCAGCATGTATAAGTGCCTACCCAGCAAGTGCAAGGTCCTGAGTTCAATCCCCAGTATCACAAAAAAGCTAAAATTTCAACTAGATTTAATGAGGTTTTCAGGTTTATACCTGGCAACTTAAACAACTAATCTGAACGTAACATTATACAGTACAGCGCCCATTGTCAAATTTCTACTACTTTGCTTAGTGAAATTTTGTATTGTAGATGTTTTTTCCTCTCCTTTTTTTTTTTTTTTTTAAAAAAACCATTTTTTACTCTTTAAAAAAATAAAGAAACAGAGCCCAGCAAATACTCAGCCTTTGTCAACGTCACTGAAAACAAAGACAGCAGTGACAGTGAGCACCGGGCGGGGCATCCTCCCAAGCAGCAGTGCCACAGCTGGTCAACATCGTCCCCCCAATGGCAGCATCCTCCGAACGTCATATAAATGTCACCACCGTCACCACTGCCATCGTAACAGCATCTCCACGGACATCACGTGAACAGAAAGTCCTGCCACAAAGCTTCCCAGGTGCGGTCCAGCCGCCAGTGAATCTGAGCTGCCACCCACGGAGTACTTCAGGGTAGGTCACGCGGAGAGAGGAGGAGGTGACGAGGAAGGAAATGGCACGTTAATCCCCAGCCTGTCCCTCTTGGGGCTGTGCTTTATTCCCCCTGGAGCAGTTTTAGATAAATCTGTATCCACAATCTTCTTATCTATTCAAATAAAACGGCACAGTCTGTCCCATACCTTGATTTAAGCCCTAAGCAAACAATGTTTTTTTTTTTTTTTTCTTTTTGACGCAGGCAATGGGGGTGGGGTGGGGGTGGGGAAGGAAAGTAAGTTCATCAAGCACCTGCTTTTTGTGCTCTCGATTCAGGGCTGAGCTCCCCGAAGGCTCTTACCTAATCCTGACCACACACTGGAGCGCGAGGAAGGGGGCCCCAAAGCCATTTCACGCCACCCCCTCAATGCGAGGCTCCTTTTTCTACCCAGATATAGATTTTTAGGAGTCCCTGCAGGGTCCCTGTAAGATCAGCATTACCAGCTGCATTCGCAGGGTCCAGAAGCCAGAGCTCAGGAAGAACACGTGGCTCGGCAGGTTCCATGTGTGAACAGTGCCGCAACTTCAGCTCGGCCTGAACCCAGGTCAGCACTGAGCTCTCAGGGGCAGGATGGGCCATGGGCAGACCCACTGAGCCTTTGCCACATCCCAGGTGGCCGATGTGGGCTAGCTCTTTAATCCGCGAAAAGACCCAGGGAAGGAGGGTAGTCGATCTCCTTGACCAAAGCCCAGACTAAGGTTTACAGAAAGACCAAGCAGTACCCAGGATATATTTTTCAAGTCATTGTCCTTCATTGTGCATTAATTGTTATCATATTTCTGAAGATGAAACACTTCAAGGCCAGCGACACTTATCTCAGGGGAAAACGAAAGCGAAGTAGAGAGATATTCGTACCCCAGGAGACAAGCAGCACACCCCACGCCCCTCCCAGGAGTAGAAGTGGAGTCCTGTTTCTAACTCATGCTGTTGTCCGGCCTCACGGTCTCCTGTGCTTCTCTGTGACCCTCGCCTTGTGTTGCCATGCCGAGGCCCATGTCACCTCTGAGCCCCGCGGTACAGGAACACCCTCGCTTCCCAGTTATAATGAGTCACTCTCTTGGAGCACCCAAGGGTTCAGTTCCCCTGACTCAACACATTAGAAAGAATCAGAACCTATTCAAGTTCAGGTCTGCATCTCTTAAAAGCCTGCCTCATATTTTTTGCCTAAAACACACATACCTGGGCTCTCCACAGAGAATACAAGAAGACATCAGATGCCCTGTTGTCTTGTTACGTGGGTTCAAATCAAACACTCAAACACTCCTCAGAGAAGTCAGTTCTTGTGTAACACCGAATCTGCTGGTGTCACTCAAAGGACAATAGGGTAGGGTTAAACCTGCAAGGACTTATGGAATCTAATCTAATCCCAGCACTAAGACTTGCTCCTAGCTGGGAGCTGTGGACACAATCCCTGAGCCCTGACAACCCCAGTTTTCTTAGCTTCCACCCCCCAAGAACGGACCTAACATACAAAGAACTATTGCAGGAAGTTGTTGGAGGCATCCAGCTGGACCTCACTCTCCTCCTGCTACCTGTGAACCTGGGGATTTTTCTTCTTTCTGAGCCCCAGTTTCCTTTTATGTAAGCTGGATGAAAATCAATGCTAGTCTACAATTGCTGGAAGTAGTAAGTGAATAGTGTGCTTACGGACCAAGTAGCAGGAAAAGCAGAGTACCTAGAGCCTCCCTTTATGCCTTCTGCTCTCACTGCATACCCTCCAATTCACGAACCTTCATTCAGGCTCCTTTCCTGTCCCTGGTCTCACTCACCACAGGCCTGGGCACACACAGGTCTCATACAGCACTCATGTTAGGGTTGCGCTGAGTTATCACCAAATGGCCCTTCCTCCTGATGTCCCCTGTCCTTTGCTGGTAGGTCGGGGCCCTGGTGGGATCCTGCAGAGCCACAAGCACTTCTCACTGGTCCCACTTCCCACTGGGGTGTCTTGATGTTCCCCTGCAGGCTGATTTGGCCACTGCCCACACTCCCTGCTTCCCTGCAGCCCCATGGGGGGGGGTAAGAGATGTCACTGCTTGCCTCCGACCTTTATCCCCTGAGTCCTGTTTAGGGTCTGTGACCGATAATACTCTCAACAAATATTGAAAGAATTAATAAAAAAGCTCATTATTATCATAGCCCTGTAAACACAAGTCACGATTCTTAATGCTGATTGTGGTGAGGGGGTGAGAGTTGTCACTGATTGTTGGAAAACCCCACAGTGTATGGTTCCTTATTTGAGGCGAGATTGCTGAAGCCCAGCGAGACGCCCAGCTGTACCAGCCTAGAATGGTAGGAGCTGTGCCGAGTGTACGGGCAGAGCCTTGGGGTCACCAGCACCCCAGTCTCCAGACGTTGTATCTCATCTGTTATGATGAAAGAATCATTCTTGCAGATGGGGCTGAGCACACAGACCAAGTTTGCCACCTCCAGATCTCTTCTGCTGGTTCTCTCCTCTTGTGCCATTCTCTCATTCACATCTCTTCTCTACTCATTTTTCCTGTCCTGGAGGCTATGTGCTTGCTCAGGAACTGTTCCCTTTCTGATCCTGTGCCTTCTGCTGCCCCCAAGCTTGGGCCCCTTGGGACCAACACCCAGCACCAAAAGTTAAAGGAGGAAAGGTTACCTTGGGTCACAATTTGTAGAGATTTCAGCCCACAGTAGGCTGGCTCCAACGTGGGGTAGCAGAGGAGAAACAGCCCATTGTACAGCATGGCAGGAAGCAAGGCGGCAAACAGCAAGCTTCAAGCACCTCTGTAACCCCTCTTGTGTCTCTTATGTCCTATTCAGACTACCCGACCTTAGGGCAGGTAGCACTCACACCGGGGTGGGGCAGCACCGCCCTCTTGGCCCCAGAAGCACACACCTTAGATCCAGCCACCTCTGAAGAGCCCCACCCATGAGTGCATGAGGCTGTGGTGGGGACATCTACACAGAAGTCAGGGCACTGGCTTGGTTGTTTTTGCTTTGTGCTTGACTGCCAATGAACACAAGCACTTGTTACTCCGTTGCAGGTAAGCTGGGGAAGTTGTTGACAAACACCTTCCTTGGATCCTTACTCTACAGTCGAAGGCCAAGGCTCTCAAAGGTCAGGAGCTCGTACTTTTCACTGTCACAGTCCCACTGCCTGTAGCTGTAGAGAAGGTGCCTGGTAAACACAAGAAGCAAAGAAAAGAGAAAAGCATTTCTCTTGGATTTTTCTCTGTGCATCTCTGACCCAAAGAGATCTTTCTGGATTTCTGCTGGTGTGTGGGACATTCAGAATGGGGAAACAGAAAAACATTTCCTTGTGGGTTTGTAAACCCTCACTCTCTTTCAAAAATCTCAGCAAGAAATAAATAAAAAATTCACCAGGTGAGCCGGAGCTGTTCCTCTCCTGCACAGAGCAGCCACGGAGCGGTAGGTACTGAGCTCCCCACCCATCGAGGGTCAGTCCCTTAAGAAGTAGGGCCTCTTAGGAGTCTGCAGTCAGTGGTGCTCACGGCAGTGGGGTCTATTGAGGAATGGGAAAGAAAAGGCCGTGCAAGGAAAAGGGCTGGGCCCTCACGGGGCTGTTGACTCCTCAGGGCCAGAGCAGGAAAGAAATGCTGGCTTTCTATGTGCTCTTCCCGTGGGGAGCTCTGACCTCCTGTCGCACACACTGGGCCTGCTGGCGCTGGCCCTGTCCCACTCCCACCCTCCTCCAAGCCCTTCCTGCACCTCCATCGGCCCTACTGTCCTCTTGCTCACCCCGCTGAGCCCTGACTACCTGACACAACCTCCAGACACATGACGTCAGCCCCCCGCTTCAGTGCCTTGGAGCTACTTTGCTTTTTTCTTGGGGGAACCCACTGTTTGGTTGATCTCAGCATGAAAGGGCATTTTAATCCATTTTCTGTTGTTGTAACAAAATGCCCAACACTGGGGAAATTACAAAGAATTGCACAGTATTTGCTGATGACTCTAGATACCAGAGAGGCTGCATATGGTGCAGAACTCCACAGTAGGGGAACAACGTGTGGCCCCAGAGAAGACAAAGCAGGGAGAAGTGGCTGAACTTCATCTTTGCCATCAGGACTGCACTCTTTGTTTAGTGAACTCTTGTATCATTTCCAATGCTTTTATAAATTACTATTTTGTATTCTTAAAAAAAAAAAAAAA
>NDGN011557739.1:0-10001 GCA_002564285.1 Tympanoctomys barrerae | reverse complement strand
AAATACATACTGCTTGTCATGACATACCAATTACTGCCATACTGTCTCTCACATAAATGTTTGCTGTTTTTTTTAAAGGGGTAAGAAATGAAAACAAGAGACAAGAAAAAAAATTGTCACTGGACTGTCCTGCTACAATGCTGTATATGGCTAGATTTCTAAATTTCTGTGTAAAAATGTGTAACTGTTTATTCCTATTTTTTTAAATGTTGGGGTTTTATTTTTTTCTTCATATTCTGTAGGGACAGTGGACTATAGTAAATGGTATTTCCAGAATTGCTCAATGAATATTATAAATACTAAATATTCTTGTATAACCTTGCCTTTCTCCATCAAGAGATAAAATTTATCAATACAATGCTTTGGAAGCAATGCTTATATTGACAACTTCATAGAGTAGGTTTGAAATCTTTTTAAATCTCTTATATGAACATAGACATGTAAAGTCTCAAATTTTATGAGGAAAATTATCTCTTTCTCAGAACTAGAGACTGAACCTAGCATCTTCACACTGAGTGACATCCTCAGATTTTTATTTTTTTTATTTTGAGATAGGTGTTCAAGAAGTCACTCATTTGCCCAAGTTGGACCTGAACTTGGGTTATTTCTGCTATATGATGTTTGGATATGTGGGTCTGATTTATTCCACTTTAGAGTATGATCTCTAGTTGCATCCAATTTACCCATTTTATACCTGAATAATACTCCACTGCATAAAAATATCAGATCCTCTTTATCCATTCCTCAGCTAATGGTCATTGGGGTTGCTTCCAAGATTTAGCTATGACAAATTGTATTCCTATAAACATGGGCACACATAAATTTTGTGGTATGATGTTTGCAGTTCTTCTGGAAAAATACCCAAGTGGGGAATAACTGGCTTGAGTGGAACTTCATGTACTTCATTGTACTTTTCCACTGTATACTCTCTGTCTGTCTCTCTATCTCTCTCTGTCTCTTTCTCTGTCTCTGTGTCTCTCACTTTCTCTGTGTGTGTGTGTGTATGTGTGTGCATGTATGACTCTCCAATTTTTCTCTCCTTCTCCAGTCACCCTTTGAAATCAGCCACCAGCTAGAATGAATGTCTACATCACATAGAAAGAGAATGTATAGATAAAACCACCCCTAAATTCATAGTAAAGTCTGTCAAAAGCAATACTAAACATGAAGCAGTGAGAAGCAAAGCTTTCAGGTGATTCTTTTTGACCTGCACCACCTGGGTCCTCCATCTGATGCACCAGACATCATGGACCAGAATCAATCCATACCTACTATTTCCTTTCTGGATGACTGACTCACCAAATCTGTGTGCATAATAAAGTATTGTTATGTACCATGAACATTAAATTTTTTAAAGAGAATATAAACTAGTAATTAAAAAATTGGAAATTACATAAATTTCACTAAACAAAATATGAATACGACAGTATTTGGTCTATTGCACAGTGTCTTCATCTTAGTTGTTCAGATTACCAGACATATGCATGCAAAATTGAAAACAGAAAGAAAAAATTATAAGAAGTTAAGAGGTAAAAATGTAAACAAAAGACAAAAAAAGTAAGCATTAATTGCTTGTTTCCATAGACCATCAAAATTCACAGTACAATTATCCAAACCAATCTTCATACATACAGGATTATATCTCTTTCCCCTGTTCCCTTTCCTGTCCTTCTCATAATCTCAGTAATTCCTTCCTTTTGGGAAGATTTATTTCCTTTTCATAGTATCTACTGAACCCTTTAGATTTTATTTACTGTTCCAGAGTCTTACACTAGGGAGACAATATGTTGTTCACATATGTGGGTCTAATTTATTTCACTTTAAAGTACTGTCTCTAGTTGCATCCATTTACCTATAAAAGCCTCAAACTTACCCTTTTTATAGCTGAGTAATACTCCATTGCATAAAGATATCAGATCTTCTTTATCCATTCCTCAGTTGATGGGCATTTGGGTTGCTTCCAAGATTTAGCTATGACAAATTGCATTCCTATAACATGGGTGCACATAAATTCTGTGGTATGATGTTTGAAGTTCTTCTGGAAAAATACTTAGGTGGGGAATAGCTGGCTTGATGGAGACCTCCAGTCCTAAACTTTTGAGGACTCTCCACACTGATATCCATACTGGTTGTACCAGTCTGCACTCCCGCCAACAGTGAAGAGGGGCTCTTTTCTCTCCACAGGCCCTTCAGCATTTGTTATTGGCTGATTTCTTGATGTTAGCCACTCTTTCTGGGGCAAGATGGAATCTCAGTGTTGTTTTAATTTGCATTTCTCAACATTACTATTAAATTTGAGGAGTAGTTTGCTACACAATTATAAATAATCAAAACATCCTTTAAAATGTTAGTACCCATGAGGTAACCACCCTCATAATTCAAACACCTTTGTGCAAATAAGAGTTAAAAATAAGTACCAAGAAGATCCTAGAAGGGTGAGAGCTACATTGAGTGGATATTCAGATACCATGGCCATGCTTCTAAAGGGTGTTTGCTCATGCAATATGACTCTGAACCTCTACCTTCTGCAACATCACATGTTGAACAACATCAAAAGAACAACCACTCTCTTCCTTTTCCCCAAAATGAAAAGGGAAATTCCAAGACCACCTTCAATTGTTCAGGCTGTTAGTCTCCACAGATACATGCACAGCACCGAAACTCTGCTCATCAAAAGTTACCAAGAAATTCCTTTCATACTCATGATCTTATGCCACAAGAATTTTCATAAGCACTATGTTGAAGATACTTGTTTGCCTGTCTTGCGTCTGTCCCTTCTCTTGACAGCACACTACAAAGTCTCCCTAGAGAAAGACCGTGGAGTAGATTCAATGGCCAGCTACCACTACTTCACCCCTGTCTGCAATCTGCTCCCACTCACCCTCATGTCCCTTTGCTGTTGTTCGCACTAAAAGGAAGCGGAGTCTCCCAGGTCCACAGATATTGGTTTTGCCAGTATGAATTCCTCCAGCAAATGAATGTGACTGAAAGTGGCAGTGTGCTGATCTGAGATTAGATTTTAAAAAGCTGCACAGGTTGCCATGGACCTTTTGTTTTCACCACCTCTATAAGCTTACTTCTTGTGGTTTAGTCTAACCATAAAATACTACTGGAGTTCATTTGCCCAGTTGGTGGAAGACAAAAAGAAATTTTTTTGTACTACCTACATATCCAGAAGACCTCTGTGTCCTCTCTGATGACTGAACATTTTGCCTCTCCTTTCACTCTATAAAACACTTTGTATCTTTTCAATAAAATCCTTTGCTTTTGCTCAAATTAACTACTCTTCGTGTCTCTTTCTGGCAACCAAAGTACAAGTTCTTGTACAATGAAAAAGAACACAAATAAGGGTGTTCAGAACAAATCTTTCTATTGAAAGACATCTACATCTAATTTTCTTTAACCAGCATGTCTCACTTCAGAAGGAGCCAGCTCTGAAAAATAAAAGAGAAGAAAGAAAAAAGAACTGGATATTAAAAATTCAACCTTTCTAAGGTACCCTGGGAGATGCGAGTTCGGATATAGAATAAAATTTGACCTTAACCGAAAGATCCACTGACATTTATGCAAAAGCTTCTATATTCAGAAAGTAGAATTTGTATCATGGCTGGTCAATTAAGAAAGAGAAAGCCTCTATATATGAGTTAAAGATTTAAACGTTCTGCTTGTCAACCAAAGTAACTGAATTGTTAATAAGTAATAGCAGTATATGAGCACGCCGCACACCTGCACATAGCAAGGCTTCCTGGCAAATGCAGTCCGAGACCAAAATTAATCAAAAATACCTGAGGTACTTCACATGTTGTGACCTGAGCTTAACACGATGCTTATTTCTGGGGCTGTTATACATCACATTATTTTTCTACTGGTTTCAACAAGCCGAGCTATGTTTCCTAAGTGTAATCAATCACAGTTCATTATTTCCAGGTTTCTCTCAGCTGTTACCCTTGGCACCAGGATAACCCTGTGGAATCTCCCAACCCAGGCAGAGACTTAGATGGTTTGGCATTTCCATTTCTTAGTCTGGGCACCCACGGAGCATGGAGCTCAGAAATGACAGCCAGCCATTCATCCTGAAGGAGCGGCATCCTGCAGCTGTAACTTTTTTCCTCCATTTTCCACAGAAAGCTTCCCTTTTCTTTACTTTATAAAACATGAGACTTTACTGAATTTTAATGTTTATACAAAGCAGTTGAAATTAACCTTATATTCTCCTTCTTCACTTCAGGAAAAATTGTGCAAAAAAAAAAAAGCAGAAAATGGGCTCTTATTGTGTTCACCTCAAAATATCTCTAGTTCTGGGTTTCTGGATTCTCAAATGGATTATATATCTAAAGATAACTTTATAAAACCTCAAACCTAAGTCCATAATGAAAAACACATTTTAAGACTGTTATTTAAGACATTATTCTTAAACTCTTTTATTCCCACTAAAAAAATAAAAAGACTATTAAATGAAGAACAAATTGCTTCACCAAGGGAAAACTGAAAATAGAAATTTCAATTCTATATTTCTCTTTTACAATCTAGAATCCAGATAAAATAAAAAAATTGTATAGACCCAAGGTAAAATGGATTATTTCATTAAGGAATATAATTCTCATTTGCAGTAAGGGGGCATTTCCAGAGCTAAAGGTACATCTAAAGGAAGTTGAAAAAGAAGGTGAAGAAATTAATGGGCATCAAGGCTGATATATATATATATATAGATATAGATATAGATATAGATATAGATATAGATATAGATAGATAGATATATATCCTAATATGTCCAATCTTCTGCAATGTTAGCTCTGTTAGGAGCATATAACTCAAGCTCTCCACCATGAAATCCACTTGAAATTACACCTCTTAAAACATCCCTAAGTATGCAAATCATTGCTCCAGTTTCAAGAGGCTCTGAGATACAATTGAGCAAATCTATTCTCAGTTTTCAAGGAGGTGACATGATAAGGCTAAATCAACACAACAGTTACCTGTAATATAAAACAGTAAGTGTAACACAGCACAGCATATAAGGGGCCTTGGCAAGGACAGAAAGGAGGACATGCAATAAGGGAGAAGCAAGTAACGCTTCATATGTGGTTGGATCCTGAGCTGCCAGGGAAGCCTATTGTCTGTGGAAACTTATGCATAAGTTTGTATAGCTCACCTCATATTTTTAAATATTTTCCAGAAACTCACTGCCAATATCAAAATTTTGGAATATTGCATATAAGTACCATATCTAGAGTGCTGGCTTCTCTTGAAAAATCAAAATACCACCAAACTTTGAGTCTGCATTCTAATCTAATAATAATTATCGAAATCAAAGTAATGATTGTCCCTTCAAACTAGACCTAGGCTTTCCCATTGCTAAAGTCCTCACTTCTCCCCACTGTACCCAACCAGTGATCTGCTTCATTCCTTGCCTTTGTCTGTGCTATTCCTTTGTGCATCTACCTTAACAGATAAAAAGGATGTCAATACATAAGACTAGAAAGTCAAAGCAAGGATACAGGGGCAGGAAAACTGTGCTACTAGAAGCAACCAGCTAAAGCTTAAAAATGATAAAATTTTATTTTATTATGTATTTAGTACAGGGTCTACAGGGTCTCACTGCACAGAAAAGACTCGTAGTGATCCTCCAGCTTTTAGCCTCCCAAGCTCTGAGATTACAGGCATGCACCAGCATGCCCAGCTTCATTCACCATCTCAGCATGCCCCAGGGGTGGGGCCGGCATGGCATGTGATGCCGGGGATCAAACCCCGGTCCCTGTGCCTTGCCTAAGCAGGTGATTTAGTCCACTGAGATATCTGGCCGGCCCTAAGAGTGACAAAATTTTAAATAGAAAATAGCAGCTGAGAGAAGTAAGTGAGCTGGGATTTAAAAAAAAAAAGCTGATTTAATTTAATCAAAATATACAGTCAATCTGAGCAACTACATTGAGACAACAATGTGCAATACAGCGATCTTTGTTGAATGTCTGTCATCTTGGGTTTTTTTGTTTTGTTTTGTTTTTCTTTTTGAAATTGTGTATCATTTCTAATGTCTTATCTGTTTTCTTTATTCTCTTTAAAAAAAATTTAGGTAAAGATGTTACATCAGGGAATTGCCACCATTTTATATAGTATGCAGAGGGTTAATAACATTTGAGCAGAACACAGCTGGATTTCATTGCAGATAACTGAGGGACAGAGGGATTGGAAAGAATAGCAGGGACTTGGTGAGCACTGGAGATGCTTGGGGCATCCTTAGCTGTGGTGATGGGGGAGGAGTGAATTGAGGAAAGGAAAATAATCGACAACATCTCTGCATCTGGGTTCTAAAGCTCAAAGGTCTTCAGAAGCAGGCACCTAACGTGAATAAAATAAGTGGCAGGTATACAATGTTAGGGACTGGTGAAGAATTTGATGAATTAGGGAATGCACACTCAAAACCAGTATGCAAAGTCAAATAATAAAAAATGCTTTCCCTTTCAAAGAAAGTGTGTTGACACAACAGAATGTGCCAGCTATCCATCACAAGCTTCGATACCAGTAAACAGAAATGGAAAGATAAGCTTATACTTCATCTGGATAGAGATGCTCTCCAGGCCCAAATTAAGAGCTCAGGAGAGGAAGAAGGATATAAGTTTTGATTTGTGGGTCAATAGATAAATAATAGAATCTCAGATTGAGGAAGGTGGTATCCAGGGACTTATCCATGTGCAAATATGATAATGGAGTCTGTGGAAGATGAGAAAGCCATAGGATAATGTGGAAAGAAATATAAGCATCTAAACAGCCATTCGTTAGAGAGAATTACGGGACATCAAAGAACAGGCTGAGAAGTGGATGAGAAAGGAGGGAGTGGACTGAGATAATATAATGTTGTGAAAAACATAAGTGGAATTTTAAGAAAGGAGAAATAAATTGTCCTTGAAATGACCTGCTGGGCATATAAGAATGTCCCCTTCTCAAAAACTCAGTTAAAATACCTAATTTCTGCAATAGCTTTCTAGAGTGTGGGCAGTGTTATATCTGTTATTAAGGTTTTGATGCCTTCCCCTTTGCTCTAGGGCACGACCTCATGGTTAATGGGGCAGATGATATTTTCAACTTAATCTTCCCTGGTATGAGCAGACACAGGTAAACCAGTGTGTACTCAGTGCTCTATCTAAATCTCACCTGCAGCCTTCTTTTGTGGAGCTTGGAACTGCCCAGAGGAGTTGGCTCTGGGTTTCCATTAAAACTTTTTACCCTTTCTGGCTAAGAGAAACTAAGTCATGATACTATACTAAGTCCCAATAAGAAGAAAAGCTTCTAAAGGTGAAAAGATAGCAGAAAATCAGGTCCTGTCCCAGAGTATCTTGAACCTCCCTGGCAATTGGTCTAGAATCAAATCCATTTCAGAACTCCAACATCATCACTGAAACCAAACTTATTCCTAAATCACCTCCCTTACAGGCCACAGGTGACAATGTGCATGATTAGTGTTTTTGCTTTCAAAATAAATTTTAAAAATTGTCCTTCCTGCTTCAGTGGAAAGAGAAAGGCCGAATAGGCCCAACATACTATATTTTCACTCAGGTTGCATCTGTCATCCAGAACCTCTTCAGTGAAACTGCAACAACCAGCTACCAATTATGTTTATTCTCCATCACAGAAAAACCTTGTAATATTTTTCAGAGTTCTTTATGAGGTCCTGATTCAAGAAATTGCAGGAGCTCCTGAGAGGATCTTAATTACAGCACTCCCCTCAATTTTGATTTACAGACATACTATTACCCCATCTGTTTGCACCCCCTCTACAGTTGACATGAAATTTACATCTCAAAGACATATGAGGTAAAGATATAGGAAGCAATTCCATCTCAACGGCTGTGCCTCAAGAACAGGTTTAGTGACTTTGTAAGCAACCCCAGCGTCACCTTGCCCCAATCTGCACACCATTTATGCACCAGTGAGCAAGCCATCAAGGGCCACCAAATCTTCTGGCATCCTGACCTTGGTTTTTCTCATCTTCAGACATGTGAAAACAACTTTCTATTGTTTATAGAACATCTCATTCTGGTATTCTGTTAGAGTATTACAAAAGGGCTAGCACACCATCTTATATTGGGTGACTTTACTGGCTGAAGTAGTTCCTAGATTCCCTAAAAACCTAGGTAGTTCCCTAGAAACAGGAATTAAGAAAGCAGTTGTCTTCCATTGCCAATGCCTTCCAGTGGAAGTAAAACTCCAAAATAAATATAGATGATGGAATTAAAACTTAGGGAAGGGAATACCATATAGTATATGACGAGTATCTTCGCTCATGAACAAATAATGTCTCAACCTAGAAATACCCCAATTTAACTACAAAAGTTGAAGTAGAAATGGGATAGCAAGATCCACAATGAATGCTCTTCTAAAGTATACCCAGAGGCAATTTCTTCTACTCAGATTAGTCAGTGAAGAACAAAAGAGCTTGTCCCCTTGGCCTCTAAACACGACAGATATTCCCATCCTTGCTTCTTGCATCATTCTGTCATCCCTATTTCTATGTCAGCAGGATCTCACCTTTTTTCATGAAATGGTGCAAATTCTATCTTCTTTCCAAGGCTTTACTACTGGCCTGGCCTGCATGTATCACTTTCCCCTTTCTTAGACTACAGTATTCCGGTACTTATTTTAGTTCTCAATTGCACAAATACATACTTAGAGGTTGCAAGAGAAAGTCTATTCTGCTCAGCCAATTGTCAGGTTCTGGAGGACACAATGTCTTGAGTGTCTGTCCTCCCCAGCATTAGCACAGTGCTATGCAACCACATCCTTTCTGTAATCCCCACTGGGCAAAGATTATGCAAAGACAAGTGGCAGAGTACAAACAACAGAAAACAAAAGATTCAAAGAACTTAATGTAAGTGCCACCACAATAGTTTGCCAAATGAACTCATGCTATTACTCACATCACAAGATCATACACCTAAGAAAAATATTTGCTGAGTCTCTTAACGTAGAAGGACTTTTCTCTTCATCACCAAAATAACCATTACCTCAGCCAGATGCTGTTGATCGGATTAGAGCATATGACCTGTCATTCATTCTAGGTAGGCTGCAGATTGTATTCCTTGTTTTATACTTTCAAGAAATAAGTACTCATATAGAGTCTGAGAAAATGAGTAAGAGAGAAAAAAGTGTACCTAATGGAACTGACATTCTAATTTACCAGATAGTGATCAGAGTTATTAAGAAAGAGAACTAGGAAAAGAAACTAGAGAAGATAAGGGGATGAAGAGACAGAGTGAAAAACCAACCCACCCACCCACCCATCCCACCCCACCCCACCCCTGGCAGCAATAGTAAAACCATGACTGACCCAATGACACATCTTAAGTCTCTTTACTTCCCCTTCTCCTCTCTCCTTCTCCTTGCTCTTTTTCTCCTGGACCTCTTTTGATTTGCAAAAGATCTGTTTACATATTTTTTAAAAAATCAATCTTTTCTTTTTCTTTTTTTTGTATTTTATATTGGTTTCTTTTTCATTTTTTATTCATTTAAATGAGAAAAATAGCAATGAAACAGTTTCAAAAGAGGTTAGTAGGACAGTTACAATAATTAATGCATTACATATTGTTGTCTTCATAGTAGTTATTCAGAGGATGAGGCAGACATGATATCTTGTCTAGACAATATTAGTACAGGCCTTTCTTCTCATTGAAGTAATAGAAGGCTGCTGTATATCTATCCTAACTATTTTGTATATACATATATTATTATTTTCACTACAAAATGGCCCTTCATTTGTGTCCCCTTTTTTGTTTTGTTTTTTTCAGAGATAGGTGTTCTGTTATTGTTAGAGAAGCTATATTTAGGGAAGAGAACTCTTTAAAGGACCTTTTCATACTTGATTCCAGTTCAATTATTATAGGTTCTTGAATTCAGCAAAAGATCTACAAGGTGCTGTACATGGTCTCAGAGTAAATCTTGGGGAGATTTGACTGACCTTACCAGATACAAAAGCTACATTTTTACTTATATAGGTCTTGCTTTAACTT
>NDGN011557734.1:3195-14913 GCA_002564285.1 Tympanoctomys barrerae | reverse complement strand
TGGCGAAGTACAGGGACCGCGGTTCGATCCCCCAGCACCACATGCCAGCCAGCCCCGCCCTCTCGTGGGCTGAGTTGGCCACACACACATACACAAATAAATAAATAAATAAAATTTTAAAAAAGAGAGAGACTCTAATTTGATTTGAAACTGTCTCGTTGCTATTTATCAATAAAATTATGGGGGAAAAAAAGTGACCCAAAGGGAAAGAGAGAGAGGACAGGAAAAAGGGGACTTAAAAAGAATTAAGATGGGTCATGTACACACACCAACTGCTCATGAGAAATACCATCATTATGTACTGCAAACATGTACACACAAAAAAAATTTTTTTAAAAAAGCAACCCCAAACTGTTTTTGTTTTTTGCGGTACCAGGGACTGAACTCAGGACCCTGTGCTTGCTAGACAAGTGCTTATTCTACTGAGCTATCTTCCAGGCCCAAAATTAATCTAGATTTTTTTTTTAAACTTTTTCATTAACACACCTGGTATCACAGGTAGGCAGATCACAGCCTAGCCCCTGTTAGGTACAAGGTGTATAGGAAGTTTAGCAGGTAAACTACTTTTATTCCTGATAGTAAGCTAATTATACACTAAATAAAATTTGTCAAAATTAATTCTGCATTCTGCCAAATATGCAGCTAAGAGAGCAATGCCTAGTCTGTGTTTGAGGAAGAGAACAATAATCTTCTGTTTCCTGCAGTTTCCTTAAAATCTTCATAGATATAAATAGTATTTAAAACTCCAGCTTTTAAATTGCTGTACTAAGACCTAGCAGGAACTTGGCTTTTCTTTGCTCATGCTGAGCCCCTCCGCAGCCTGCCACACAGTCGTTTTGCTCGTGCTCTGAGTGTCGTTGCTGCGCTGCTGGGGAGAGGACACGGATCTGCCCTCCCCATAGGACCACACGCCTGCTATGTCAAAACCCCCCTCTCTTCCATGCGCACACAGGACCTTCGATGTCATCTCTGAATCAGGAAATGCAACCTTCTTGGCTCCTGGCACCATCAGGGAGTGAGAGAATACCAAGGCTCACCCCGGACTGTGCCCAAGCCAGTCCAGCAGCTACTTTTGACTGAGCACTGACGTCTTAGATTCAGAACAATGTGCATGTGTCTGCCCCATCTCCTGTGTAGTTGTGCCTAATCCCAAATTCTTTTCTGCTCTCTGTATTGTTTAGGTTCTCTTCTGCTCTAATCTAGTTGTGTGTGTTCTTCTGGCTGTCACTGAAATAACACGGGCACTTGGCTTTCTTTTCCACTGATGTGAGGTCATGCTGGTACGGACATTGTTGGTGCTCTTTTCTTCATCATCTGAGCTCAAAGAAACCCGGTCACAGTACTCACAATGCTAACACTATCTCAATACAAAATGTGTGCGGGACTCTTTTGATGCCTGTGACTGTGGTGCCCTCAGAGGTGGCCTGCAGGCTGCAACACCATAAGGCAAGAATGCTAGCATCCACACTCAGGCAAATATAGTGACAGTGACCACGGGAGGCAGATAATTTGGCACCGAAAACAGTGTTCTCATTTGAGAGGCTGAGGCGGGAGAATCGCAGTGTTTGAGGCCAGGCTGTATTATATAGCAAGACCCTTTTTCAAAAAAAAACAAAACTTAAAACAATACAAAAACCAGTGTTGGGGCCGGGGAAATGGCTCAGTAGAATAAGCACTTCCTTGGCAAGTGCAAGGGCCTGAGTTCAATCCCCAGTTCTACAAAAAAAAAAAAACCAGTGTTCTCTTTTTTGGGGCCTCCATATGGGTCTTGTGTTTTCTACTCAATGTTTTCCATCTTCTGCCAACACCCAGGACATTTTGGATCCTGAGATTCCTCCAGAGGAAGACCTTTTTGCACTACAATCCCAGTAAGGAGGAGTCACACATGCCTGGGGTGAGGGGAAGTGCTGGCTGCCCAGGAGAAAGGTGTCGAACTGAAAGTGTCTGAGCACTTCCTGGCCTTGAGAACCTGGTGATGTCCACGGGCCAGAGTGAGTCCCACGGAAGGCTGCCAGAGGTAGTGTTTGGGCAGTGGCTCAGGCAGCTACACCCGGCCTTAACACATGGTGTGATTAGGGTATCACCTCAGGAACTGGGTCAATAAAAGCAAACAGTGTGACCCAAAAGGCTTCATCCTGTAACTCAGGCCAAAGACAGTGCCTGGGCGGCTCTGCAGCTCTTCTCTCTAAACCTGCGGCTCCCGAGCTGAGGCTGGACCGATCCTCTGCCTGAACACAGTCTGTAGACAGTGTGTGGACCAGGCTCAGTGCTGCAGGAGCTCCTAGGTGGCCAGGGAGGCAGCACAGCCACATGGCCAGCTTACCCCAGGGATCAGGGGACAATTAGGAAGCAGATGGAGGCTTTGCACTGCAAGGTGATTTGAAGGCTGGATTCTGGAGGAAGATGGGAGCAGCGTGGCCTGGGTAAAGGTGGAGCTGCTGGGCACCAGGGTCCCAGAGCTCCTGGCAGCAAGGCTGGGCAGGCTGGACCCAGGGACTCCCGCTGAGGTCTCCACCCTTCCCTTCATACAAAAGGATGCAGCCTGGAGGCCAGAGGCCTGGCCGGCATTGGTGCAGCTGTCAGCCTCAGGCCCCTTCTCCTTCTCTGCCACCCCTGCCTGCCACAGAACTGGCAATGGGTTGCCCAAGAGTTAATCACTTTTCTGACAGTTTATTTTATTCATCTTTGGTAACAAATGGCTGAAATCAATTAAACTTGCTTTCCCCTCAGCTGATGAAGTTAATTATGATTTGTTATGGGATCTGATATGTAAATTACTAGAAAGCAGACTTACGTTGGACCGGCTGCCTCCAGGCGGCACCGGATTAATCATTGTGTAGATGTTGTCACTGGAATTTGTTGAATCTGTAGAACAGAGGAAACCCGCAAGTCGAGGTGATTAATTCATTTCTTAATTAAAACAAACTCGTGGCACTTGAACTCATTCTTTTGTATTTTATCACCTAAAATTTCCTCTAAGTACCACCATTTTCTGGCTAATTTGTATTTAATGAAGATTCACAAAGTTTTTAATCACAGAAAATTCAACTGTGAAAGCCACTCAACCACACCATGAAGCATTTCAGGGTTTGTGGACAGCAGCACGGACATGGCATGAGGACTATAGCTTCTGTTCTTGGCTCCCCATGCAGTGAGGTCACCAGCTGGGCTCCCCAAATCACCACTGGGGAAAGGGGAAATGCTCCAGATTGTCCAGGCTGAGGGGCAGGAAGAGAGGCAGGGACAGGGACAGGGACACATTAACATACAGAGCGGGCTAACATGACCCAGTCTGAATGTAGGTCATGCAGCTCATCAAAATGCAGCGGCGGAAGAGCCAGCCGGAGCGGAACCCTATCTCAGCTGCCAGCTCCACCCAAAGCAGAGCAGCTTCCCTGTGTGGGTAACTGAGGGGGAGAGTCCCCTCCAGCTCCCCACTCTGCCGGTGAAACCTCCCCAGGAAATCAGCCAGTATGCTGCCACAGGAGCAGGCCCAGGATTTCTCGGCAGAAATCCTGACTGCCTCTCACTTTTTATTTTTGGGACGGGAAGGGGCTGTGTTGAATCCCTTCTGGCTGGCAGGCGTGCTATTCTTAGCTGGGAAAGACACAGAAGTGTGACGCTGTGTGAGCATGTGTGCACAGGCCCACGGGCGCAGACACATGCACTCTTCTGAGTGAAGAAAATGGGACAAGGGACCTTCTGAGGAGCTGCAGGAGCCCAAGTGCTGGACACTCAAGGATCCATGGCTTACAGTACCAGAGCCCCCAAGGCAATCTTGTGTCATCAGGCAATGCCTGCCCTGGACAGGGTTTTCCTAACATGGAGGAGCAAAGGGCAGTGAAGGCCCTTGTTCCCATCTCTCTGCTCAGCCTTGCAGTATCTGAGACCCAGAAGCATGACCTTTCTGAGGCCTCACAGTGGGTTGGGTTGGTGGCATAGAGAGCCTACAATGAATGTCTCAGTGTCACAATGCCCAGAGGGGACATGCTGCTCAGGAAGTTGGGCTCTGCAACCCAACCTCCGGGGCTCCCTAGCAACTGCCACCCACTGGAGATCCCTTGGCCCCTAACCCACTTACCTGCAGGACTAGGCATGATGGGTGTTCCTGGAGGGCCACCACCTCCGGGGGGTCCCTGAGAGACAGAAGCTGGCATCAGTCACTCAGGTGGTACCAGGTATGAGGAGAGGCCAACACACCCGATCCTGCAAGCCATGATCACTGCCAGGCCCAGGCGCATTTCTTCCCACTGAACTCCAGGCCCTGATAGCTGGGTGTGAGCCTGAGGGGCTGGACTTAGAGTTCCCCTCCTGCTCTCCATCAGCATGCCCAGTGGTGACAGCAGAAGCCTAAGGGGGTGCCTCCCAACAGCCTTCTGGGTGGTTTCCCTGGAACCCCCTCCCAGGTCTTGTTTGGGGATTTCTGTCTCCCCCCCTCCCCATACTGACTGCAAGTCACAGCAGTTTGGAACCTGTATGATGGGAGAGGCAGGAATCCCAAGCAGTTCTATGCGTGTAGCTGGCCACCCATGGAAAAGCAACACCCAGGCCTGCTCACACTTACCACGTAGGTGCCGGGTGACGAGGAGGAGTATGGAATCTGGAAAGGAGATGTGGGAGCTGCATGTCGGAGTCACCTCCCCAGCAGGCAGTGCCCCTTTGCTTAGCAACCCCGCTTCCCAGAAAAGCCTCAGGACCCAGTGTGCGCAGTGCCAGACAGCTCCCCAGAAGGGCTGAGGTGGGAGCAACACCCAGTGTGGATCCTCAGTCTCTGGTCTCCTGCCTGTCTGCAGAGGGAGGCCTCCAGTGTGGAAGGAAGGGCAGGAGAGAGCAGGCGCCGCTTTCCTCTGGCCTTCCCACTGTACTTCAGCACTGTGCCTCCAGCCCCATCTTTCCACGGAAGCTAGGAACCAGACCTGCTAAAGGACACTGGCAGACGTGCCTCCTTGAACATCATTTTCTGACCCCAGGGGCAGCCCCTCACTGACCCCAGGCAGGTGGAATCCTGCTGCAGGCTCCCTGTCTGACACCCTCTGGAGACAGGAGTCACCCTGCCCAGGAAGCTCTTCCCTAGCAAACACCCTGCCCCACCTGAATACTCACTGAGTTAGCACTGTTGGGATTGGGCCAGGGTCTGCCAGCTCCCGGGCCCCTGGGAGGGAGAGATGAGACAATGAACAGGTGTGGCTCATCAAGGGACAGCGAGCAGGGGAAGAATGAGAGGGCTGACAGAAAAACAGGCTGCCCTGTGCATGGCCCTAGGGGCTCGGGGGCCAACTTGCTCAAGAAGGGTGGAGATTTATGAACTCCTTAAAATTTTGTGTAAAATACATAACATTTTCAAAGTCATCTACAAAATGCATAAAATTCCTCTGAATGTGTGGTCGTGCACAGTTCTCACACACACCAAAAAGGTGAAAATCATTAAGTGCTAGTGAACAGGTGCCACCTGTACAAGGGCTCAAATTTTGACTCAGCCAATGAAAACTGTATGACCTTAGGAAAGTGACTAGACCTCTCTGTGCCTCAGTGACCTCTGCCATGGGATGACAAGTGCCTCCCAGGGTTGTCATGAAGACCAGGAGAGCAAGCCCCTGCAGCATGCCTGTAATGCCGCCAGGCACACTGGCCCTGGAGGAGGCTGGACTCCCACCCCCAGAGTCCTCAAAATTCTCACTCTGCAACGGAGGAACAGAGGGACTGAGGTCCAGAGAGGCCCTGGCATGGACTCCTAACATGAGCCTGCCAGATGCCAGCAGAGGGCGGGGAGGGCCTTTGGCTCTGAGCCTGGCCAGGGCCTTTTCGCCTTACATGTTAATCCCGGGCATGGCGGGGCCGAGGGAGTTGGGTGGTGGTCTCATGCCGCTGCCGTAATTCTGCAACGATAACCAAGGGTCAGTCTATGAGAAGGAGAAGGGGAACCGGAGAGAGGAGGGAAGGAAAACAGACAGACAGAACATAAGCGAGAGGGTTAGTCTGTGAAGGACCTGATGAGAAAAAACAATACATTCTTTCAAAAAGGTGGGGTGGGGACCACAATGACAAGCCAGCACAGAGGGACAAATCACAATGGTCAAGGTGTTTTTTAAGGGGCTTCAGGGTGATGTTCTCAAAAGCTACTCCTCTGCACCTTCCCCACAGGCTCTGGGCAGATGGGAGGGAGGGATGGGCCATGGAGCCAACCAGTGATGGCGACACAGTCACTCTGAAGAATGGCGGGGGTGACACAGAGCAAGTCTGGGCACAGAAGGGGTGTGTGGCATGGACTGCACCCCAGCTGCTCCAGGCAGGTCCCCATCCTGGCCATGTGTCATTGTCTGGGGAGCAGGAAAGGACTCTACTTCTGCTTGCGAGATCCCCATTTGGCTGAGGGGTCTACACACGGATACTTCGAGGACCCACACACAGCTCAACACACCCGGGGGCAGGGGCAGGGGTTAAGATGCACCTGACCTGCCCTGACCTCCCTTCCTGCATGCTGTTCCCTTCAGAGGTAACCACCTCACCTGTCCCCACTTGGGACTTCCCTGTCCCCCCAATGCACAGCCCAAGAAGCAGTGTCTCGGTGACCCTGTCCCCACCTGCTCTCCAGGGTTACTGTTCCACTGGTTGTTCCCAGAATGCCCTTGTGCCCTTCCCAAGGTGGGGACACCACTACAGTCAACACGGACTGGCTCAGTGAACCAGTGCCACGCTGTTGGGGAAAGGAGAGATAGATTTGGCATAGCAAAGGAAGAGCCAGCACAGCTGCGTGGCATCAAGCACAAGCGCATTCTGGTCAGTCTCTGGCTGGGTCCGTACAACAGCCCCACGAAGCCGGGCTTATTTCCATCTTACTGATGAGGAGACTGAAGGTCTGCAGGAGGCACGTTTGCCTAAAGAACAGTGCAGCGCTGCACCTTAACCTGAACCAGCAGCTCCAATGCCTGCATTCTTTACCAGTCTCTAGGGACCGGGTTGGAGCCTGGTGTTGCTCCCTGGTTGTCAGCAGGGGAAGCTGGAGAAGGATGGGCCTTTCTACATGGACTGGCTCCTGTGTCTTACTGCTGTCCTGGGGCTACTTACTCTACTTGGTCAACCACAGAGGCCAGGCAGGCTGCTGACAACCAGGGAGCAACACCAGGCTGGCTGACAGCAGGCAGGGCTAGGCACCAACGAGGACAGGAAGCCATGGACCATGCAGGGAGCCAGCTCGAACCAAGACTCGCATCCCCTGTGCTCACGCAGGTGAGCAGCAGTTATCCTGGGGCCCGTGTCATAGGGCCAAGCCCGAGGGAGATGGGCTCACTCAATGCCCAGGTGGTGAAGCAGAGCCTGAAACTTCTCAGTTTTTTAATCAGGCTCTGATCAGCACTCAGGTCAGTACACGGAGTGCTGGCTCTGGCTGGGCTACTTGCTGCTAACTTTGGCAAACTACACACATAAGAGACAATGCCTCCTCACACTAGGTTGTGTTGGCTGCTATCACTCACGCTTGATGGTCAAAGCAACTCCTGTACTCCCCCAACTTCAAAAACTAAACACAGAAGTGCTAAAGCAGAGCACCGGCCTTGGGGCCCAGCTACGCATTGACTCCCTTGTCTGTACCATCAGACAAAGAGCCTGTAATGCCCCACCCTTCTAGGGCTCAGAGGACTGTGGTGAACCCAAGAGGCACACACACGGGGACACTGGCAGTGGAGCAGGCCAAGCAGTCCTAACACAGCTGTGGCTTGGCAGAGCCAGGGCCTCAAAGGCCTTGTCTAGGGTCCACATGCCATTGCTCCACACTGCACAGCCCAGCCTGCTGGACCGGTGCTCCAGGGGCAACAACAAGCCTTCTGGATGTGCAGCTGCAGCAGATGCTTGCCCTGTCAGGGGGAAAGGCCTGCAGTTAGGACACGGGGAGCTCAGAACAGAGACAGGTCTGGCAGGCGCTCTCCCAGCATGATGGGACGGCTGCACATGCAGCATGCAGCTGCAGGCTAGGAGGCTGCAGAAGGAGGACAGCCCTTGGCACTCCCACCCCTCCCTGGCCTGCAGGGAGTTTTCCTATAGATGCAGAGCCTGAGGGTCATTCACACTTTTTTACACATGACAAGCTGGAAGCCCAGAGAGGCCAGATGCTCTGATGAGTAGGAAGTGAAAGTTGGCGTAAGTCAGGTGTGGTCAGTTTTCTAATCAGCAACACCAGCCTTTCCACACAGGGCTGCAGGCCCAGCACATAACATACAAGACCCCAGACCCCAGCACGATGGGCTCTGCCTCCCAGTTCTTTCCCGACTGCAGCAGGGGCTGCTGGAGGGGAAAACACAGCTGCTAACCAGACACTCCCCTTCTGTACCATCGGGACAAAGACCCTGGGGACTGCCATCAGCACTGCGCAGCAAGGCCACCACCCTCAAGGGGTCTGTCCACTCCATCTGCATCCTGTCACCTGAGGTGGCTGAGACCCTGAGCAGGGGCTGTGGTCCACGGTTACAAGAACACAGGCCTCATCCTCTCAGTCTCAGCCTCTGATCCACAAGGTCCAGAGTGACATGAGAAAGTGTCACACAGCCTGTTTCCTGCCAACAGCCTCAAGTTTTTTTTTTTCCTCCGTGTTTCCTGTGGCCTACCAGGTGCTATCTTTATCACAGGACAGGGGCAAGCCAGCCAGTCATCAAGGAGGCTGTGCCACCTGGTAAGTGTCTAGGTAGCTCCTGGAGCCCCACTTGCTCCTCGCCCAACCCAGGTGCTCTACACCAGCACTGACGATCCCCCCACCTCCTTCCATGGCTTCCACTTGAAGGCTGCGCTTGGGCTAGCCCTGGGTCCACAGGGGTCCCAGGGTGGCACAAGATTGTTCCTGGAGATGATGCATTATTGTTCATCTGAACTCCCCTGAACATTAGACAAGCTAGGATAGTAGCCTGATTCTGGCTCTGGGACAGGCACTCTTGCCTGTCAGCTTGGCTGGCTTGAGTATCACCTAAAGATTAGCAAGGCACCCTTCTGGTTGTGTCCAGAGGGGCCATGGGGTGACCCTAGGGACTGTATCTGGCCCCTGAGCCACGCTTCCCTGGCCATTTCTTTCTGTTTCCTGGCTGCCATGAGTCGAGCATTTTCTTTCCATCACAGACTGAACCCTCTGAAACCAAAAGCCAACACTTTCTCTTTTTGGTGTCCGGTCTTCCTGTCACAGCACTAAAAACCTGACTAATACAAGTCCCAATCCAAGTACCAGACCTCTGACAGGACAATGGCTCTGGGGATGGCTACCCAAAGGTCCCTGATAGGCTCTTCCACTCTACCAAGGTGTGACCAGGAGCCTTGTAGCTTCAGTCTCATCTAAAAGAACTCGCTTTCAGGGTCAGAGTTCTCGCTCAGCGGCACAGCGCCTGCCTGGCAAGCACAAACTACTGAGTTTGACTCCTGGTACACAGAATCAAAGAAAGGATCCACTTTCAAAATACCTGCACAAAAGGTCACTATCTGACAGTGACTTGTGCCAGAGAGACCTAGGGAAGAAGACATATAGCATCCTTTCTGGATGTGGTCATTCACAAACCCAGAGCAAAATTGGTCTAGGTCCCTGAAGGCAAAAAAGCAGGGTGATCATGGGCTGCTGGTTTCTTGGGGCTGTTTAGGGTCAAAAAACATGGACTGTCACTCTAACTCTTAAGTTTTAAAATCTATAAAGTAGCTCCATGGCCTTAGTGTACCTGTTTTTGTTCAGAAAGTTCTAGAGGACTCTAGCTAAGCAGTCTTAATTCTCCGCTGGGATTCATATCCCAGTGGTGCCCACCTTTGCTTCTGATCTCAGGGTGGCACTATGTCCACCACCAGCTGCCTGGAGGAGCTGGCCACCTTTCCTAACAGCCAGGGTGGGGCAGAAGACAGCTCAGTTTCTGAAGGAAGGAGATAGGACCTAAGGTCACGGGGTGGGTATTCAGAAAGTGTCCTGCTCTGCCCTACAGAGAGCCCTGTGAAGCTGGCTGCCCATTTTGTGGTTCAGGGACCAGAGTCTGAATAGGATGAGCTGTGTGCAGAACCGGGTCTCCCGGTAGCAAGCTCTGAAGTTTCCTTCTCCTGTCCCCTGCAATTGCCTGGACAGTATACTCAGGTGACCAAGAAGAAGGGCCTGGGAAATGGGACAGTCTGCCCCTTCCAATCCCAGACATCCACTGCCCAGCTGTCCTTGGACCCTGCAACCCACCTCATACATCAGCTGTGCCTGGACCCAATGCTCCACCAAGACCAGGCTTTCCCACTCCCAGGGTTGGGTTCAGTCTAACAGCTTACTCTTGTGTGCTGCTCTACTGGGAGAGGCTGGGAGGCTGGGAGAGCTAGCCCAGGCTGGAAGGCCAGTGAGCGCGACTTAAGCCTCCAGAACGCTTACCTCTTTAGTGAGGATAAAAAAGCATGCTGGAGTGACACGAGGCAGCCCCAGCCCCAGGAAGCCCTACACTTCCGGGACAGTCCCCACAGACGTTCTGCCAATATCCACATCTAGTTTCTATAATCTCCGTCTTACTACAGGTTTCACAAATTGCTGGTGGTTTTTGCCAGGGAAAAAAAGAGAGGCAGTGGGGAGAGAACCTAATAGCAATCACCAAACCCAGGCAACTACAGTCCTGGACATTGGTTTTAGGCTCCCAAAGCAGAAATGATAAACTGCCTTCTAAGGGGGCTTCCCAGATCAAGGCATCACACCAAGAATTTGACCATGCTCCTTTCTGCAACCTCCCATGGCAGGTACTGTGCTAGTTCTCATTTTAACTCCTAGGTAGGTCCTGGGCCACTGGTGCGTGACGGAATTAAAATTTCCCTCTCTACATTCATTCCTTCCTCCTCGTTCACTAAGAATCCCCATAATGTTTAGGAAATCCAAGCCTACTGCCAATTCCTCACCAGGAATCAGTGCCTGTGCCCTAGGCCTCATGGCTGGGGCAGAGGTGATATATTGTGACTCCACAGAGGGAGCCCACTTTCTGTCCCCTCCCATTGGCAGACCTGCAAGTCAGTTTGCAACAGCGCCCTGGCAGGGTGGGGCCAATCCCATGGCTTAAGAGAGTAAACATGAACTCTGGGAGTTCCAGGAAAAACAGAGAACACTAGAGCTGCCATTGAGGTCTGCTTGCTTCCCTTTAGGAATATGGCCCTGCAAGCAAGGATCTCCCTAAAATCCGTCAACACCACAGGTGCTCCAACCAGCATGGCCTGCATGGTCAGTGGGCTGGAGTACAAGCTGGGGGTGTGCAGGGAAGACAGCTCCCTCCTGCTGCCCCTCAGGCTGGGAACCCATGGAGAGGCCTGGATATAAAATAGCCACATCTAGGAGGGGCAGGGCTGGCAGGCAGGGCCAAGAGGAAAGGAAGACCCATACGTAACAAGTCCCACCCCCAGACTCCCATTCTGCTTGCACCATGAGAAAATCCTCTCCTGACTCTGCTTTCTACCTTCTTTTAGACAGGTGGGTCCAAAAGGTTCCCAAGGAAGGTGGAACACAGCAAAGAGCTACATGGAAATACTCAAGACAGAAGCAACCAGCGGAAGCTTCTAGAAAGATGAGGCTGGTTGCGTCCTGCCAGGGTAGTCCTCCCCTGTGGGGTGTGCAGCTATGTTCATCAAGGGGTACACAGGGCACCTGAGATAGTGTCTTCTGGAGGTTTCAAAAGTGCTCTTTCTGGGGGCTGGGCAGATGGCTCAGTGGAATAAGCGCTTCCTTGGCAAGGGCCTGAGTTCAACCCCCGGTTC
>NDGN011557731.1:0-17469 GCA_002564285.1 Tympanoctomys barrerae | reverse complement strand
AGAGAGAGAGACAGACAGACAGACAGACAGACAGACAGACAGACAGAGAGACAGAGACAGAGATAGACAGAGAGATAGAGAGAGACCAAAACAGAGAGAAAGGGAGAAGAGAAAGAGAGAAGCAGATGCGAGCCTCTTTCTGTCCCTTTTCTTGTGCTCCCGTGCGGGTGTGCTGCTCCTGCCCATATGCCCAGCACTGGACCACGGATCAATCACAAACTCTAGATTCAGCTACTTTCATGAAGCCCAACTCTCATAGCTTCATGATGCTTGGGGGACATCCAGGCGTAAACCCTAACATTCCACCCTGTCCCCCAAAGACTCCTGCACATTCCTTTACACAAAAAGCATTTAGTCCACCTCTAAGAATTGCCAAAATTCTAACAGCTTCAGCATTGCTGACAAGTCCAAGTTCCGAGTCCCCTCTGAGATGTAAGGGAAACTCTTAGGTGGGAGCCCCTGTACAAATGAGAAGAAAGCTAAACAGTTCTAACATTCATTGGCACACGACAGACATTTCCACTCCAAAGTTACATACAGGGAGATACAAAGGTGGGACCTAAGAAAGGCCAAAATCCATCAGGCGAGCCTTGCACCCTGTAGCTCCACAGGCAGTGTCTGAGACAGTCTGTGGCAAGATGGGAACTACAAGGGCTCGGTGGCCCCACTGCCGTGGCACGTGTGGCGGCTGCAGACCCCACGGCTTCCCTCCTAGGCCTGCTCTACTCCTTCATTGCGGCTTTCTTCAGATGACCCACGTTTCTGGCTTTGCCAAGCTTCTGAGGCCTCTGGTGACACTCTGGCTGCACACTCGCCCGCCGCCTCTCACATTGCCCTTCCAGTGGCACACTCCTAGGCCCCCCAAAACCTGGGTGGAAGCCTTCCCAGTCCCCACAGCTCTTCCATGCCGAATGCCCCTAAAAGCAGTCCAAGGTGGGTGCTGCCAAGTTCTGCTGCTAGCAGGGGCAGTAGCCAGGCTTTCCTCTCTCTTGGCTGGAGGGGCCGAGTGCCTGGATCGCTGAGCAGCCTGAATCCAATCCCAAGGAACGTGCTCCTTGGGCCACTGCCGTTCTGTAGCGCAGCGTGGCCGCCTCGTGCTGGAGCACAGCGCTCTGGAGTGCTGCTCTCAAGGTGAAGTCTTTCACTTTTGTGGTTTTGGGCCTGCAAAGGCCGGCCTTCTTGTTGGACTTTGGAGTCCAACAAGCAAGGTAGTCTTTCTTCTAAGCAGAAGCCTCCCAAATGTGGTCTTGCTTTATGGGCAGGATTTCGGTTAGCCTTCGGTCTTCTGCGCTCTGCCTGGAGTCTCCAGTGCAGAACCTCTGAAGACATTACAGCGCCACAAGCTCATCCAGCATCTCCCAACCTTACAAGTTCCTCCCACAAGCCATTTTCAAGGCTCCTGAACTTCATGGTTGGATGTAGTCACAACAACATCCCAACTCCTGGTACCAAATTCTGTGTTAACTGCTTTGCGCCCCATTCCGAGACAAAATACCCAAAGCTAAAGAGGGAAAAATGCCTTGTCTTACCACTTGTAGAGGTTTCAGTCCATAATCAGCTGGCTCCAGAGCAATACGGCACACAACAGGGATAACAGTGCGTGAAGCAAGAGATAGTAAAGGCAATGAGAGAGAGACAGAGGGGACAGAGAGGCCCATTGCTGTCCTTTACATTATATGCAGGCTAGCCACACTGTGTGGTGCAGCACTCACCCATGAGCCCAACATCAGTCCATGAATCAACCATGAACTCTGATTCAGCCAGCCCTAGAGCCCAATCCCGTCACTGCATGAGGCTTTGGGGAGGTGTCCAGACACAATGTGCAGGATCGGCAGATACAGAAGGTCAGGAACATGTCCAAAGGGAGGGCTCAGAAGGGATCCACGCACTGTGTTCTTACAGCGTTGTTCCCTACAATTGGGATAGGGCTCACCCCAACATCACGAAAGAATGGGTGGCTGGGAAAGGCGCAGGCCTGTTCTAAAAGAAGGAAATTCTGTCCTTTGCAGCAATGGCTAAATCTGAGGTATGTTTTTCCAAGTGAAGTAAACCAGACATAGAAATACAAATGTTATTTGTTTTCATTTATAATGGTAACATTAAAAATTGACAGTATGAAGGAAACTATAGGATGGGAATCACCCAGTATTCAGAGAGGGGATGCTGGTCGCTGAAGAAAGTGTGGCTCAAGCAGGAGAGTGAGAGTATGTGACCTACCTGCACCACGGTGTCCGAAGGTGGTAGCCATCTGCTGCGACCTTAGGAATCTCTGAGAGCACACTGTGTGAGCTCACCATGCAAGAAAATAAATATGTACAAGAATATGTTTGTTAATATATATTTCATGACAAAATGTTGCTTGTGAAAACATATACAATCTATGTGTACACAAATCCCAAGAATTATTTTACAAGATTCAACAAGTTTTTCAGTTCTCACTCTGATAAATGCCAATTACATTTAAGTTTAAAGAACCTGTAGCAAAAAGGAGAGTTGAATCCAATGACTATTCCAGCACAAAGCATAGGAAATAGGAAGGACTAGCTCAGGCTGAACTGCCTGTCCCAGGGCAGACCCAAGCCCCTGCAGAAGGGCTCTTCAGGACCGCTTCCCGAAGGAGAGAGGGCTCAGTCTGGAGGCTTACGGAGCACGGAGGAGCAGGAGATGGCTCAGCGGACCAGCAGCACAGATGGGACCAGGCCCCAGGGACCAGCAAGCCCTGGCGCTCGAGGCCAGCCGGCCTCCACATGCTCCCAAGACGTCTGAGGCAGTCTCCTTTCCACAGAGACGAGGCTACAGTGGTGTGGAGCTTACTCTGGCTCCAGATGGGTTTCTTCCTGCAAGAAAAACACACACATCTGTTTATCCCACAGCAGATACTGCAGAATAAGGGTTAGGAAGAGGACCTGCTTCTAGATGCCGGGCCTTGCTCAGTGCGAGCTGTCTTGATTTTACGGCGTTCTTCATGGAAGTGCTCCTGCTGGGGAGGAGGCGTGGCCGCTCAGATCTGCTCCCTTAGTCTTTTGTTTGATCTTTTAATTCAAAGCAACCACATTCACCAACCTGCAGCTAGTACTTGTGGCCCCATTCATGTGACCGATCTGTGTAGGTCACAGTTCATAGAGCTGACACAATTAGTTCAGGATAAAAAGTTTCGATTGAGATGACTTGAAGAGAAACACCCCACCCCCACGCCCGCCCCAAATAGGATGCGCGGCCACAGACCTCGCCCGCGGGGCACGATCCCGATTAGGAGTGGGATCGAAGCCGCGCACACAACTGATGGCTTGGCTTGGTGATATTTTTGAAGTTTTGTCCAACAGTGTACACAAAAAAGAACTTATTCTCAGACATGCATAGAAATACTGACCTAATGACATGAAACTAGTTGTGTTCAAATTGTATTTTTAAATTATTATTTGCATTATTACCTTGGAAAGCACATCAAGGATATTCTTTAATGTCACCTAAAGATGAATCATCAGATTTAGGCAAGGGATTATCATCATGCATTTGTTGGGTATTAAATGTGATCCTACATATAAAACTAGTTTTCTTGTGAATTTATACCAACAGCCCCCACAGAAAATAATTTAAATTCTACCCTAAGGGGCCGAGGAGATGGCTCAGTGGATTAAGTGCTTCCTGGGCAAGCTCAAGGGCCTGAGTTTAATCCCTGGTTCTGGAAAAAACAAACAAACAAAAAAAAAACAATAAACTCTACCCTAATTTTCATTTTATTGAACTTTCCTCCAATTACTTGAGCAGTGATTTCTCAAATGTGTACCTGAAAATGTACATGTATTTATATTTTATCAATATCCGTATCCCAACCTGCAAGCATGCCTACATCTAAATATACTTTCTTGCACTTCATACATAATCAATCAGGAAAAGAATGAGTAGAAATATAGTGTAATAATGTGTGATCAGATGCACAAGTAGAAATTGAGACAGACCTTCAAATATCTATGCATATATAAAATCAAGGGATACATTTGCCAAAGTCAAAGTGCTTAACTATTAAAACGTTTAACTGTTTTGGCATAAATAATGTGCTTTGACAACATATAATTTTTTAGAAAAACATCAAGTTGATACAAACTTTCCTTGGAATTATTGATCTTCATTCTTTTAAAAACTTATTTGTTCACAATATACAGAAGAAGCTGTATTTAAGTACTGGGGAAGGAAGCAAGCTAATCTCAAATTGCATCTAATTAAACTGGGGCAGATCGAAAGTGATTCGTCTGAGCGAATCTGCAGCAGAGCTGTACTTCCAACGCGCGCCTTGCAAACGTGGCCTCCCTTGGCCACTGCACACTGCACTGAGCCTGGAGCTCAGCAAATGCGAAGACAGTTATTTATTTAGTTGGAAATATGAATATGATTTTGAAGAAAAAGAGTATATTCATAACTTCAGTATTTTTGCCTTCCAATATCTTAAATCCTTTATAAGTCTTTAGCTGTTAGTTTGTGGTTAAATAAAACATAATTATCTGATAAATCTTTGTAGTGTGGTCTGATTTTTTCCTGTAGCAAATCCAACAACCTGAACCTAACTAGCACAGTTTCTGGCTTTCTCCCCCTTGCAAGAAATTACAAGAAATTGGGCCAGGCCTCTGTCCTGGGGCAGCATTCTCCAAGAGCTGGAATTTTAGTTGGCTAGATAAGGAAAATAAAGATCCCTTCTCTGGCAGCTGGACAGGGTCAAACCCACAAGACAAGATGCTGATTTTTCTTAAAGAAAAAAAAATGCTTTTCTGTCCTCGTGTCTGTTTTATCGACAGCCATCTGCCCGTTAATGGTGCGGTCACAGGTGCCTGGTGTTTGCGACAACGGGCAGACACTGCAGAGAGCTCATGGCCAGGTTGGGGTTCAGTGCCCAGCAGTCATTCAGGGTCACCAAAGGGTCGTCTACCTTCATGTCCCAAGTGGAGCAAAGGAAGAAAAAGACAATGCACAATGGAACATCAATCTTCAGTCTCACCCCGAAACTCCAGTGCTAAATGGGGAGGCGTGGACAGGGAAGCCGCTGCCAGCTGTCTGGGCGTGTGGAAGATCAAAGGAGGAACTTCACTTTGCAAGCGTGAACACCACTGTGAGGAGAGCTGGACCCTGCCCAGTGTTTCTCCAGTTCTAGGGAGACGCAGGTTGAAAAGGAGACCTCCGGTGTAAAACATAAGCTTGTTTTTCCAGCAGACAGAGGACGAGCCCTATTCCTTGGCAGACACGGGTCAGCAAGGCCTGGCCAGGGACCCGATCCTGTGGCGGGACAGAGGAGCTGTCTGGCCTGCACACTGCCGGCCTCAGGCTGGGCCCTCGAGGGTCTGAACAGCGAGACAAGGACAGTGGGTTCCAAACACGTAATAGTGTTTGAGGTGGAAGATCCCCTCCTCCCAGAATTCAAGCCAATTCCGTTTCTTGTTTTTATTTTGATTTCTGATAGTTTAATTTCTCCACATAATGTTTGTACATTCTCAGAGACCAGCTGGCCTTCAGGTCACAAAGCAAAAATCAACAAGCGGTGAATTCTCTACCCTTCCGTAGTACTGACACACAGTCTTTGGCACAAATTTCTGTAACACTAAGTAATGAAATCAACAGTTAAAAATATTAGAAAATAAAAGCAATGGAAAGCCTGAGTTTCTCTGTCTTATGTTCTCTTGTTTACTTCAGCAAGAATAGTACACATGGGGCCAGCAAGATAGCTCAGCAGACTAAAGCACCTGCTTAGGCAAGCTCAGGGACCGCAGTTCAGTCCCTGATACCATGTGCCGTGCTGGGCCCGCCCCCATGGGAGATGAGCTGGTCACAGAGTCCAGCTGTTGGTGGTGCATGCCTGTAATCCCAGCACTCGGGAGGCTGAAAACAGGAGGACCACTATGAGTCTGTGAGTCTAAACTGTGTAGTGAGACCCTGTAACAACCAAATACATTAAAAAAAAAAAGAAGAATCAGCGCATACTGCACTGAGGTCGTAATTCTCTTTTCTTGGTGGTGACAGGTAAACATTCTAGCATTCACAGCTCAGCAGTGGGCTCGCTTAGGTGGGCACTAGAATTTTCTCTGGAAATCAAAGAGCAATGTCATCGAGCTTCCTGTCCATTGTACCCAAACTCATCGTGGCCTCTGGCGGAGCCCCGTCTGGGTGCCTGCCTACAGTGGCTGTGTTTTCTTGTAAACTTTCACACAAGAGCCGTTGTACGCAGATTCACTGGAACAATTACCTGGCTGTTTGCTAACAATATTTATGCAGCTTAGTTTTGCACCAAGCAGCAGGCAACACGCTCACGTTCTGGGATTTTGCTCCATCCTGGGCCCAAGCTCTGCAGGGCTCTTCACCGATGGAGCCGGGTGCAGGGTGAGGTGGGCGGAGTGCTCCTGGCGCCTGGCCCCGGAAGCCCTGTCGGCTCCCGACCGACTCAGGCTTCTGTGTTCCTTAAGGGTATCCATAGTGCTCTTTACCTAATAAAATAGTTTCTTTATTCTCTTTAAATGTAGTCAACAAAATTCACCTTTGCCAATTCTCAGTAATTGCACTAAATGAACTTACTATTTGCAAACTTTAGAAATGCAAGCCTCCAGCACTATAAGCACAATTATTTAGTCAAACATAGACAAAGCCCATAGCCTACCAAATCAAAGTGTTTTGTACTTTCACTACTTTAAAAACTTGTTTAAAAGCATGAATCATAATCTGGAGAGTTTCCAAAGTGCAATCGTGATTATTATCTTGTTTATTCTCTGCCTCGTCAGCGTGGGGCTCACTCAGAGTGATGGAAACGACCAAGCTCTAGGACCTTCTGCCACTTTCCGTTTGGCAAGTAAGCTGCTGAAGCGCCTGAATAAAAGGTGCAACTTCACTGGCCTTTTGCAGCCGCGACCAAACAGCTTAGAGCTTTCGCCCTGTCTTCTGATATTTACGGTAAGCATCTGCTGGTAATTCCTAAAATCCCTTCAGGCATGAGGGTGCCAGCGTTTCCCCTCTGCTGCATTTTTTTTTCCTTTATAATTTTGAAGCAGGGTCTTTCTAAGTCACTGAGTTGTCCATGTTGGGCTCTAACCTGGAATCCTCCTGCCTCAGCTTCCCAAAATGGGGAGATTAGAGGCATGTGCCACCACATCTGAGTACAAGGTATTCTTAACAATGATATAAAATATTCATGCTTTGAAGATGGTAATTTATAAGAAATCTTCTAAACTATTGTTTCTCGTATTGATTGCCAGGGAACCATGATTAACACTTCTTCAAATTTTAATGCTGATCCCTCTGGCCCCGCCCATGGAGCCCTGACCACAGGGTGCCAGCCCGCCAGCCACTGCGCTGCAGCATAGGCCTCTGTCCGCCTTTTGGAACCTGCTCCCCACCCACCTGCTGGCCCATGGCTGAGCGTGGGAGCCCAGGGCACCCTGAAGAGGACCCCTTCAGGACTCCAGCCCGAGCGCCTCCCACGCTGCCTACAGCCTCATCGCCTCTCCTTCACTGAAGTCCGAAGCCCCTCCTAGATTTTCTTTGTTCCTTTCCACATTTGCCCAAGCCCAGAGTTCTCTGGCAATAGCCTTGCACATTCAATCTTAGGGCATCTGTTTCTCAGAGCACAGGACAAACAAAGGCACCCAAACTAGAACCGGCCAGATCTTTCAGTATTTAAAACCCAAAATCTAGACGCTGAAGCACCATAAAGGCCAGGACAATCCCAAGTGGTAAAAGCTCAGAATGCTCATAATTCAGAGTGCCCCACCCCCACCCTCACCTCCTCCCCGGTGAGGAGGGGTTCAGCACTGCCCTCCTGTCCCCTGCAAGCCCTCTCTGTCCTCAGCGCCAGGCATGGCCCATCTCACACAGCACGTACACCAGCACCTTTCTGACAAATAAGGAAGCCCCACACAGGGAGGCTGGCGCTGGAGACGCGCAGCTCAGGGATCACGGAGGGGACATTTGAATCTAAGACACAAACTATTTCCCTCACTCATTCCACACTACAGTGACAAGTTGCTACACTGCCAGGTTCGAGGCTTGTCATATATAACCGTGTTTCTAGTATTCTGTAGTACTTCATAGTTACTTAGAAAGCACCTGGAATTGTTGAGTATGGTTATGTCAAGGAGCACGCACTCCCTGGAGCCTTGCCCTACTGAGCAGCTGCCTTAGCCACTTTCTTCTTGCTAGCACAAATCTTTAACACTTGCGGCTCAGAGGAGGGGACATTCGTTTGGTCCATGTTGCAATCCCTGGGTGGCCGACTAAACGGCAGAAATAGCATAGGGAAGGGCCTGGCGGAGGAGAGCTGCCCACGGTGTGGGGCACGAGAGCCGAGAGAGGCCAGGGTCCTGGGAGGAGGTGGCATGTGCCCACCCCGGGCCCTGGCTCTCTGACCAGCATTTGCCTCCCAGTGGCACTCTGCCGCAGGACGGTCCAGAGGACAGGCCCACTGGCGCGTCCAGCTGCCCACGAGCTGCCCGGCTCCCCCAGCTCCCCCTCTGCAGACCGGAGCATAACCGTGGCTGATTGTTTAAAACAGAACATCAGCGTTTTGTCAAGCCTGCTGACGAGCAGGCTGGTGAAGGCAGTACGCACATTGAGCTTGAAAGAAGAAGGAGCAGGACAGCAGCAAGACGGAGAGGGGCAGAGGAAGTGTGTGGCCCAGGTTCCAAGTTCGGGGGGGGGGGGACTTCGTAACTGCAGGATAGAGCCACTCCACGAGGACAGTTTTCTGCTGGCCGTGATCTGTGGGGTGGGCTTCTGGAACCACAGGAGTTCACGTAAAGGCCCCGGATTTCACATAACCACAGTGGAGATGGGCGCCAACAGTGTCGCTCCGATACTGAAAGGGAAATCTACTTCTGGGCTGCGGTCACTTGTACACGGCAATATCAAAGCCAGTTAATCACAGAGACTGGGAGGATGTGCCCTGGGTCTGGGCTCCGACTTTCGAAGGCGCTTCCAGAACCGCCGCACACTGGCGCACATGCTGAAACAGGATCCGGCTGAGGGTTTCTTCGTCCACACGTTCTGCAAACATTTCAGGTCAAACTTAGGGCCAGATTGTGCTTGAAGAGGGAGAACAGAAAGAAATCCTTGGGGTACTGAAGTTTAGAACCCCAAGCGGGTGACCTGCAGGCTGAGCAGACACAGGACAACCCGGGGACCAGGCAAGGGGCCTGCAGACACCGGCAGTGACAGTGTGGAGGTATGGGCAACGGTTTGGGGTTTCCTGGAAAGGGCCACGTGAGGACACCTCTCTCGAGAGATATTGGCAGAGTGGAAATGCAGTTCAGCTGCAGAGCTCAGAGACGGGGTTTGAGGAGGAGACTGGACAAGGTCACCGGGCTGGGGCCGTCCTTATAGTACTAATGACGATACAAGAGGGAAACACGCTCCCCAACCTTGTCATGTGATTCCCTGGGCCTCCTCAGGCCTCTCTCAAGGGGCCCTTCTCAAATACAGACTCGCGAACCCCCAGCACTGAGTCGAGGGAACCTCTGTTCTTTACAAAGTTGCCAGGATTCAGGAGTTTCATTGTAATAATTCAGAATGGACTGGTAGAGATGCAGTGTTTAATTTTTCCAAGCGTGACTCTACCCTGCCTGATTTTAGAGCAGAGCAACTAGCTCCTAAGTGCGGCACGGAGGGGATCTATGTCCCCAACCTTCATCTCTCTCTGCTAGAGATCCTAGCCCGGCCAGGAGCCCGAGGGCGTCCCGCTGTAGCCTGGGGCCAGGCGCTCGCTCGAGCAAGGGGGCTTCCAGGTGCCCTTCCTTCCTGAGCCCCGCCAGCAGGTCCCAGCTGAGTGCGCCTGGAGAAGGCGGGCGGAAGCTGCAGCCCGCTCTACTTCGACGCCCTGCACCGCATCGCGGGGAGGGGCAGCGTTCGCCCACAGCAGCCTGTGCGCTGCCTCCATCCCTCTCTCCCTCAACGCAGCTGTCCACCCTCTGCCTCCCAGGGCGTGGAGAGGAAGCAACGCCCCCGTGGGTGTCGAGTACAACGTCTACAGTGGAACTGCAATCAGTGGGCGAGAGGGGCGCCCACCAAGGTCTCACCGGATTAGCGACTGCTCGGCGTTAGAGGTAAGGAGAAGTGAAGTGAATGTGTCTTGGAGCGAGAGGCTCTCATCTACCGGAGCCTCGAGGGAGACCCGAGGCCGGCACCGCGGAAGGCGGTCATCCTGCTGAGCTCCGCGTGGATGCTTCCTGCGTGGGGCGGGAGAGGACCCCACTGCACCCCGCCTGGCCTGCGCAGGCCTGCGCCCAGAGGGCACCGTGAGGTGCGGGCTGCTGGCTGCGGGCGCTGCTCGCAGGGTCCCTTCAGCACGGTTCCTTGTCCTTCTGCTTTAGCTTTTAAAAATAAGGCTTTAAATATCTGCTGTTTACACTTACTTGCGTTTTGTCGCTTTAGGTTTTAAAAAACAAACCCAGTTTAGTAAAGGTTAAGTTCCATCTAAACGCACAAAGATTTTTCTTGAAGTTACGACTAAAGTGCGTTTGCCTCGTAGGCTAGCTATCAGCGCAGGGCAGTGGGAGGGCCGCCCTCAGGTGCAAGCGGCTGCGAGGGCTAAAATTCAGGGTCCTGGGGACCCCGAGCAAGGGAATCCTACTTTTCCTGCCCTGAACACACTGGGCGGGGATATCGGACGCTGTCGCTGGACTCAGCGTCTGCGGGCTGCGCCGGCCTGCGTGGGGTCAGGACTGCTCGGGACGCTCCTTCAGGACGGAAATGAGGGCCTCGCGTGGGGCTTGCTGTGCCCCAAGCACAGGGCGATACGGCGAAAGCATACAATCCAAATCTAATCCTTAAAACAGTCAGGACTAGGGATTATAAAGATTCTATACCCCGTGTGAAAAAAAATACTATTTCCAAAACAGAAAACATTATCTCTGATATATATAAGCAATCAAGTCTTTGTGAAAAATAGAGAAAGTTAAATCACGACATGGTTTTTCTCAGAGATTTCTCATTCATTTTTTCCTTTAATTAATTTTCTTCGTATTTAACTAACATTTTAGCAGTGAGTAAAGGACAGCAGTTATGTAATGCATGTAATACGCTCATCTTTTTCCTTTTCACAGCAGGTTTTTATAATTTTATTTATTCATGTAAGTTATCATAAACATAATTAGGTATTACAATTACTCTTGAAAAGAATATGCCTACGTACCTAGGGCTTTCTGAAAAACATAGGTGAGACCTGGCAATGCCATGTTTTGAATAATGCTTATCTTTATGTATGTAACGTCCCAACCCATGCCAGCATGGTGGCCCGTGTCTGTAATTCCCAGCACTCAGGAGGCTGAGGCAGGAGGATTGAATGAGTCTGAGCTACAAAGTGAGCTCAAGGCCAGCCTGAACATAGCAAGATCCTGTCTCGAAAAGACAGAAAAAAATAATTCAAACACATAACACAAATAGAAATGCTCCACACAAGATGTAAGAGAAGTTGAGATACAGTTTATACTTAAAAAATGAATGAATGAATAGAAATTATGGAAAGCACAGTTGATTTAGAAATGAAAGGTAAGGCCTAGCTAACTTATTTTATTTTGATTTATTTAGAATGCTTTTATGTGAGTTCTAAGCAACTGAGGACTCTTTCATCATATTTAATCTCTTAGATTAGAAATAAAATTATACTGCACACCCCTAATAGCTAATCAAATCAAGCCAGCTAATAATCGAAGACTTATATATGTTGATTGAAGTAGCATGTAGGCTTTCTTTCACAAAACTCTGATGGTGATAGCCTCATTGCCAATGTTAGTTTGGCTTGAAATAGGGCCAAACTAATGTTGTGTAAAGAAGTAAGCATTTGGCACTCAGGAAAGCCCTAGAGCTCGCTGCACCCCCCATTCATCCCCACTGTCTCGCACATTTCTGTTTGATCACATGATAGTTGCCAACCTATAATTTTTTCAAAGCAAATAGAAAAAATTCGTTTCGTCTTCTCCAAACTTGATTTTCGTAATCACAACATGCAGGGTTCGTACTGATTCCTTGCCAGGAGTGAGACAGTAATACCTTGGACCACAAATGCTTTTTTATTTCAGATTTTGTATTTTTGACACAGGGTCTTGCTGTGCAGCTCAGGCTGGCCTTGAGCTCACTTTGTGGCCAAGGCTGGTCTCAAACACGCAACGAATGCTTCTGTTAGCAGACAGTTCAGTTCAGAAACAAAAATGTTTACGAAAGTCTTGATTCTGCTTGCAAACTCCACAGACTCTCCTTACTCTCTCCTCCAAGGACACAGCACAGCCATCTTCCCCAGAATGCACCTCTGTACTTCATGAACGGAGCAACTTGTTACAAGAACCAAATGTAGCTGGCATAAGCAAGGCCGGGAATGAGCCCTGCGTTCACGCCGCCGTGCCCTGTGCACACCTGCCGGCATCGCGTGCATTTGTGACACGGATGCAAGCTCAGGCATGTACAACTGTGAGTGGTTCATAAAGAGAATATTAATTCCATTTCTTCAAGTAGTACTTTGCCTCCAATTAGTATGATGAAGACCTGGAAAGATGCCAACTTCTAGTACAAATTCAGAATCCATTATTTCTGCGCCTGCTAAAAATTATAATTGCTCCTCTTTGCTCTGTATCCAAGTCTAGTTATTAATTGGGCTCAGATTGATGGTAAATAAATGCACTTGTGAAAACCTTGGGAACTTTCTAAATGCTAGATTCTTGTGCTCTTCCCTGGCATTCCTGGAGTTGAGGCACTCAGACAGAAGCTCACCCCACATGCCTCAGTGACCCTTAGGGAGGGAGGCAAGCAGGGAAGACCGTGCCAGGCCTGTGCCTGGCTTCGGAGGAGTTGTCATGAAAATGATGTATCAGAGACAGGCCAGAGGCAGTTTTATCCCATAATGGGCTGTTGGTGAAGCTTGCTTTCCTTGGGTGATGTTCACCTATACATTTCAGGGCTTGTTTGTTTCAAAAAGTATTGTTCTAATGTTCACAAACATGTACACGTGTCTCAGGATGGAGATGTTGAACTTTAAAAAATACATAAATATCCACTGAGTTTCATTTTTAAATATTCATAAGTGTTTCTTTGGAAAGCGCTAGATGAACATGGAGCAGACTCCTGGAGGAAGGAGAGGTGAAGCACACACACCTTGCTCGGTCCCTGCGGGAGCAAGCCGCGTCCAGTGTGCAAAGAGAAGCGGAGGCCAGCTGCACGAGAGCAGTGTGGGCTTAGACCATGAGGCGACTACAGCTGGGTCACGTCGTCTAACTCCACCAACTTCTGCCTCTGTGATTAGGAATGAAACTCATGTTGCAGTAAAATGTTTATGAACAAATTCCTATTAAGTAGGCTACTAGACCACCTCAAAGGCCCCCAGACGTCCCAAATGCACAAAGCGCAGCACGCATTCTGGCGTGAAAGGGCCCTGTGGCTGTGACACAGTTGCCTGAACTGTACTTAGGAGTAGTTTCACTGTGTAGAGTGTTTTGTCTCAGCAAATTCAAACTAGATGATTTTTAAACTTTATAAAATAGTCTAGCTATGCCTTTATTTCAGGCCCTTAAAAAGTAAAGTGATTAATGTGTTCAGAACTAAAACTGCACATTGTTATGTATTTTGATGGCAAAAGCATTTTGGAACAATGCACAGCCTCATGGATGCATTGCATCAGCCAGCGTAACTATCTGGGTGCCTCGTTCTGCTTTCAAACGTTCATTCCAGCTGTGACTCCTCACCCATTCTTGGTTTTGAGTCAACCCTTCCCTTTCTAAGAAATATGCATGTAAAAAGCCACTTTACGAACTAGAGGCTGATAGACGCGCAGAGCCTGATGTGCCGTGCAGGTCGCCCTTGCTCTGGCTGGGCCCCCACCCCCAGCCCACCCCACCCCCATCACCTGGCGCTGCCTCTGCGCCTTGTAGTGTTGCTCTAGAAAGAATTTTGACAACAACCACGTAATGCACTTCACAAATGATCTTTCTATTGACTCTCGTGGGTGTGCCTTTAGCAGTACCTCTAAAATATAGTCATTCCATAAAGACGTTTTAAAATAGAAATTTCTCTCGTATGTTGATGTCCTTTGTACTCACCTTCGTCTCTAAGGCTGTGGCCCTGCTTCCTTCCACTTTGGCTAGGTTGTGTCTGGCCCCGCGTGAGCACGGAAGCTGTCCCTCTCTGCCCTGTGGGAACGCAGGCCGTGGTCCCAGGGACTGCGAGCAGTAGAGTGCCAGTGACCAGCTGCCTGTCGGTCACAGGTGTGGTCTTGCTTGAAGGGGCAAAGCCAGGCCAGAGTCCTCCACGAAGGATGGGCCTGCAAGTGCTGGGAACCTCGAGTGCACTCTCAGAATGGAGTGTGCAAGACGCAGGCCTGAGTTCAGCACTCAGAGCCCAAGGCTCACACTCCCGAGGTGAGACCGGGTAGCTCTGGAGTCACAGGAAGAACGACTTTGGCTTGATCGCTAGAACTCGCAGGCCTGGTGCTCTGGGCCTGGAGCCCGTGGGTGTGGCACGCAGAACAGACCACAGAACCCGAGACCTGGGTGGCTCCGGCCTCTTGGAGACACTCAAGTGCGACCGAAATTTTATAGGCTCATGATTTCTGTGCTCAATATTAATATACATGGGTAAGTAATACCCTAGATAGAAATTTGACAGGTCAATATTTGTCAATAAAAGCACCAAACCTACCTAGCAATAATATATATACAATAAATAAGTAATAGCACCATTAAAAAGAGATTCATTTATTTATCTAAAATGGAAACTTCTCTGAGATACACTAAATACAAAAAGCTCAAGATATCGTATATAAGATTATGACATGTTTGTTAGTTAGCATTGTGCTTAGAAAGAGAATGAAATCCAAAAGGATATGCAAAATTGTTATTTAACAAAAATGTGTTAAAATGGTTACTTTTAGTGTCTTTCATTTTTAAAATGGAAAGGTTTCAATTTTTTACATTATATACATTTTATTTAATGTTCATATATTTCTTGCATAAATTAATTTTAGTAGGAAATAAACTTACAAATTCTCATAATCAACTACAATATTAAAATCAACTAAAAATTGTTAAATATTAAAGACAAAAAACTCCCATGTAAAACTATTAATAAATCTCATAATTCCATCTTTAGACACAAAACATTTTTCAAGTATTGGAACCACTGTTACGCAGCCCTTTCATCTTGGTTCCTCTTATCCTTGTGTTTTACCTTGAAATTACACTTTCTAAGGGAAGACAAGCTTTGTGAGTGCTGCTGCTCATAGGAAAAGATCTCCTAGGCCATTGGTGGTAGAGTTCTGTGAATTACCTGACTCTGTCTCTGTCTCTGTCTGTCTCTGTCTGTCTGTCTGTCTCTCTCTCTCTTTCTGTATGTCTCTCTTTCTCTCCCTCTTAACTTTTTTCTCTACTATCCTGTTCATTTTCCCGATTTTCATGGAAAAGCATGAAGCTCTTCACACGCCCGATTTCCCCCGAGGCAGCCTCCTCCTGCCAAGGGCCCAGTGGGAGAGCATCCCTGGTGGTCCCCTTGGCTGGGCTCAGCTCCTCCTGCAGTCAAGCCAGGTTTGGCTCCAACTGGAAGACAAAACCTCTCCTTATTTCTCATGAATTTCTTCGCTAAATACCTGGCCCTTTTTTCTTCTTTGTGATTTAAACTGGGGACTCCCTAATTCACCTAAATTGTCAAGTGCTAAGCAAGCATCAAAAGGAAACTGCTGAGTTCTTGATCAGATTCCCTAAGCAGCGGGTCACTGTCACCAAAGTTTTTAATCTTCTTATGCTTCTGCTTCTGCTGCTTCTGCTTCTGCTTCTTCTGCTTCTTCTTCTTCTTCTAGTACCTGGTATTGAACTCAGGATCCTGCACTTACCAGGCAAGTGCTTATTCTACTGAGCTAGCTCCCTGGCCCATGGTTTTTAATCTTCTGACAAACTTACAAGTCTGAATTTGAGGGTCACTGTCTTTAGTCATCTGCAGAATCCCAGGAAAACCCCTCCTATACCTCAGATAGATGGAAACTTGCTTCTTCCTCTTGGGCCTTGCCATTACGATGGTCTACACACAGGTGACAAAACCTGCCCTGGGTATGTACGAAAAAAAGAACTTAAAGTAGATTGAAACTTATGAAGCAATGAGTACTGCACATCTCAAGATAATTCTCAAATGCTAGCGAAAAATAGAAGGGCAGAACTTGCTTATTTTCATATGAATACCCAACATTATGTTGCCTTCTCAAATTCAATCTAAAATTTTATGTAATCCCTATAGAATGCCAGCACAATTTCTCTTTTTAGTAGATTAGCTGGTTATATAAAGCTCACACAAACAAATAGGCAGTCCATCATGTTTTTAGAAAAACTGTCAACATAATTTTACAAAGGAGAACTGGCACAAAACTCACACTAGCAGACAATAAGTAAGCTATGAAGCTTGACAGTTTAAGCAGCTATCTTTTACGCACAATGGCCATGGGATGACCTGTCCCTGAGCTACTTCAGGCAGCTGCGGCAGGCCTGGGACAGGGACCCAGTGCCGATGACCATGGACGCTCAGCAGCAGCTCTGTGCTGGAGGGCTGGCCAAGTCCCCGAAGAAGAGCGGGCACCGACATCAGTCCCATTGCTAGTATTTTTTACACACACAAAAGGACATATACGTTGCATGTACAGGCTTTAGTCATAGCACCCCAAACTTGTTATGACCCAGATGCTTATCAGCAGGAATGCTGGTGAGCGAATCCTGGGATAGTCACCATGCAGCTCAGACGGAGAGAAGAACAAAATGCAAACTTACTAGTAATTAATGGATTTAAAAACCTATTGCTGAACAAAGAAACCAAACACAAGAGAAAATATACTGCATGATTCTAGTTATATGATACCAAATAGCAGTGCATGGAGATAGACACCAGACAGCCACTGCCTAGCGGAGCTGGGGGCTAGGAGAGTCCCCCGGAGGGGTACAGGGCAACTTGGCATGATCAAAGCTTCTATACCTTGACTTTGGTGGTGGCTACACGGACATATGCAATTGTCAAAACTAATCAATCTGGGAAGTTTTGATCTGTGCCTTTTATTTTATATAAATCAGTAATGCACAGCATAAATCTTGCAAGATGGGGGAGAAAAACTGAGAAGCAGACACTAAAGCGAAGAAACCCGAAGCCCAGAAGGCTGCTGCCGGTGGTGCTGGTAAGAAGGGTGAGGTGAAGGTTAAAAAAGTCCAAGCAGGGGCAGCCCCGCTGCAGCCGCAGTCCTGTCCTGGCTAGCGGAATTGGTAGATGCTCCTGATCCGCTATGTATTCCAGAAAGGCTTTGTTGAAGGGAAGGTACACAGCTGTTAGATCAAAGGTTGAGAAGAAAAAGATGGAGAACGTTCTTGCTACAATCATAAAACCAGCCAGTTGAGACAAGAATGGAGGTCCCCAAGTGGTTAAGCTTTGAAGAATGCCTAGATACTACCCTACTGAAGATGTGCCCCGAAAGCTCTTGAGCCACAGCAAGAA
>NDGN011557730.1:17478-32978 GCA_002564285.1 Tympanoctomys barrerae | reverse complement strand
TCCTCCTCCTCCTCCTCCTCCTCCTCCTTCTTCTTCTTCTTCTATTTTAGGGAAGGGTCTACAGGTGCTCCAGATCTCACCACTAGACTGGGCTCCTAGTGATCCACCTGTTTATAGCTTCCCAAGAGCTAGGATTACAGGCTCTCACCACCACCTCCACTCTCTATTGTTGTCTTAGTGCGTCCTAGGTTCAGCACATTCCCAGGCCCAGGGATCCAACTCCCGGTCCCTGCACCTTCTTGCATTCACTTTATTCTGCTGAGCTATTTTGGCTGACCCTTCCAAACCAAATTTTAAGCAGTTTATGTTTTGGATAACTAAGTTTTATAACAGATTTTAGTAATATTTTATAATAACAGAAACATGGAAATACATATATGTGGCAAATTTGAATTGAAATTTTTATCATTTGAACACTTTGTTTTTATATTTTTTACAAAAACTGGAATATATGTCTGTAAACAGAATATGTAGTTTGATTTTTTAAATAATTTCCATCAGAGATGAATGCAACATAAAGTCAGCTTGGCTTCCATGTTTTCATTAAAAAGAAAAAAGATGAACTAAAGATAAATGGTAGAATTTTCTGATTCCTAAGTTGTTTATTCTTATTAAAATCTAACAGAAAAATTTCTTAGTTATATGACCAATACACAAAATGAGCCAACTTAACCCAGAAGTATTTTATATAATTTATATTCTTGTATTTCATTTTTGTAAGTATACAAAATCATTCTGCTTCCATTAGTTGTAAAATTATATATGCATTATTTTAACTTAGAAACTATGTCTTTGGTGTGCATATTTTATCTGTATCTTTTCATCTATATGATGGTGGTTAATGTAAAATACTGCATCTAATACACTCACGCCATCAATATTTCCATCTGTAGAGTTAGTGTTATTTCTCTATGCAATAGGTCGTCACAAAAATAAAGCATCTGCAACTGTTATGAAAAGCTGTAAAAGAGATGATTTTCAAATCCTTTAAGTGATTCTTATGTAAAACTCTAAGTTTTAAAAAAATTAGATCATAATTTATAAAGGAATAATTTTATTTATATCATTGATAAATTATTATTAGTCTTCAAATCATAGGACTGTAATTTTAGAGGCACTTATGATTTCATTTGTGAAAATTCAAAGTGCAAACAAAATTAGTAAGAACAAAGGAAATTTATCTTTCATAGTTGTGATAGCGTATTCCTTGTGGGACACAAGAAAATAGGTAATTGCATTATTAACTTGAAAGCAGTGGGATATAAATATTTAAAATTTAAGCTTATTTAATAATCACACCATCTTCTGTGTTTGCAGAATATATGCACATTTAAAAAGACTAAATCTAATATTTGACATTTTTAATCTCAAGATAAAATACTTGTTTTTCTATTGAATGAAGTGATAAAAATCATCATATGACGCTTTACAAATATCATTTTTCTAGAGATAGAATGAAGATTATTGTATAGTTTAATACTGGAAGTGTAACAAATGAAATATCACATAGAAACTACCCTAATTTAAATCATTTTCTTGAATGGGTATTCTCAAAAAAGAATTCTTATCAAATAAAAGTTTTCTCCTGTCTTAGGTTACTGGTGGAGAAAAATATCTTCATATTCTTGTTTCATGTTTAAATTTAGATAATCCTCATTTTTCACAAAATGTCATATCTTTAGAATTATAAAACTGCATTATGATGATGATAATAATAACCAATACTTGATGTTAATTGTGTACTGGAAAATAAGTGCTTTTTAAAGTAAATTACTATTTTTATAAAAAGCTTTACAACAATGCTTTTGCCTAGTTTCCAGTTGTTGCTTTGATAACTGCCCCCCTATCAATAAAGAGATTCCTCAGTCTTTTTATGGTGAATAGTAACCCAGGAAGATGCAGGACAGAGAGTGAGCCAAGACTTACTGTCTCCTGAGGCAGCACATTTTACTATAAAGCAAGACTTTACATTTGGCAAAGGTAAGGGCCAGAGAGATAGCTCAGCAGACTACAGGCCTGCTTATGTAAGCACAGGGACTGGGGTTTGGTCCTCAGCACCATGTGCCACACTGGCCACAGAGTCCAGGCGTGGTGGTGCCCATAATCCCAGGACTGGGGAGACTGAAAACAGGAGGATCACTACAACTCCAAGCTGTGTAATGAAACTCTATACAGAGTACATTAATAATAATAATAATAATCATCATCATCATCATAGAAGAGTTAAATCTGAATTTTTAAAATCAATCAGATGTGTTATAATTGATCTGTGGACTCCAGTGCTAAGCACTATGTCTGCACATGGGAAGAACAGAAATGCGGTACAAAAGTAGCAGGTCTTCCAGATCAACAGGACCATTAACTCTATGTATCCACAAGAACTAGAGCCTAACCTGATTCCAACATATTCAAGGTTAATTTGTGAATGGCAGATTTAGAAAAGAGCATTTATTCTCCTTTCTTTGAAACAATTTATCTTCAAGTGATTATTGAAATTCACATGTAAGTTTAGAGACATGATTTAGAAAATCTTTCTTTTCACACTTATTTTACAAGTGATTTTCCTAAGCCCAATTTTTCCCATGTTTGTGCCTTTTGCTCCAGATCAATTATGTAATGAACATGCCTTTTCTATGTTTATATCATTAATAGATTGGGTGCCAGTGAGATAGCTCAGCAGACTGCAGTGCCTGCTTAGGAAAGCTTAGGCAAGCACAAGGACCTCAGTTCTATCCCTGTCACCACCAGCATCACACGCGGACATGCCTGTAATCACACTGCTGGGGAGGCTGAAAGCAGCAGGATCACTATGAATCTGAGCTGCGTAGTGAGATCCTGTAACAACCAAATACATTTTTAAAAAGTGTAGTTTTGTAATTTTATTATTTTATGCAGACAAACTGTTACCATATAAACATTAAAAATAATTTTGAAGTTTGATAAAATGTTCTTTTTTTATACTTTAGATAACAACTATATATTTTTCCACCATCCTTATTTATTATCTTCCATACTTCTGCTCTAGCGCATCTTCCCTCACAGTCCACTGCAGCACATAAACATTTTTATTACTTCCTGCCCCAATTTATATTACCACTTTCTGGACCAGCATTATCCATCCTATCTAAATTACTTATTTCACTGATACAGTCCTCATATTATTTAAGATTTGCTACAAGCAAATGCCATATATAAATGGCTCCTATATGCCTCCATATGTTTTGATGAGACCTAGTCATAAATAGCATAACTGTGTAAATTTTTCCCTCTAGCACACTCATTAAAATATCAACTTGATAAAATACAAGCAAGTTCTTTTTTATTTTGAGGGTGTTAGTTTTTTAAAAATATTCAGAGGTAGGTATCTTAAAATGAATTCATGGTCAAAGCAAAAGCCTTGGAGACATCCACTTGCAAGGCTGAGGCTTAAAACTAAAATAATTCCTGATGCATTATATAAGTAAAACAAATTATGACTACAGAATTTATGACTGTATTTCCTATTTAACATTGTGAGGCTCTATAAAAACTGAATTTCTCATAAATTACAATTTGGAATATGATACCATTCATTATTTTCCACAAAAGAAATCAAGAAATATATTGAATATTCCCAGTCTTTTTTGTAAGAAAGATTTTGAGAGGAATATTCTAGTAATTAACCTGTCAATCATTTAAGATACTATATTAAAGCCAGATAATAGACCCCAATAATGATGAAATTGAAGCCTGCCAGTTAGTAATACATTTTCCTGCCTCTTTAGTCAAGTATATGTCCCTTTAAGGTTAATTTTAAAACATTGGTTGATGTTTTCTTATCTGTGAATTTGATGGAAACATTTTCTTTTTCTTAAGATACGCTCTTCAATGGTCTTGGGCTTGGAGCAGTCATCGGCCTGGGGGTTGCAGCCCTGTTGCTGATCCTAGTAGTGACAGACGTCAGTTGCTTCTTTATTCGACAATGTGGCTTATTGATGTGCCTCACCAGGAGAGTGTGTGGGAAGAAGAGTGGTTCCAGTGGGAAAAGTAAAGAACTTGAAGAAGGAAAAGCTGCATACCTGTGAGTATCAGGCATCCACACTGCGGCACATCAACTCTGAGACCAGCAGGGAAATGTGTGAGCACTGTTGGGGGCTTTGTTTTCAAAGCAGGGTATAGCACTTCGCTATAGGATAAAGGGTCTGTTGCCTCCTCCTCCCTGAGCTGTAGACTGTATAATTAAATATAACATTTTACAGAGCCAAAGGATTTTGAAAAGAATGAACTCAAAATAAACCTCAAAATGAAATCCTCACTGAAAAGAATTACTGTCATAATATAAACATGAAGGATGGATGGATGGATGAATACAAAGATAAATCAGTACTTACACAAATGTGTCCACTTATGATTATCCCACCATTTTCATTTCCTTTCAAATATAAGACAGCAAATGAAATCTAAGTTAAAAATTAACTGAAATTGAATTATAAAAATATGGTACCTACTACAATTAAGCAGTGACTACATAGACGTATCAAGCTCTTCTTTGCACTGATCCTGCAATATGGGCTACACAGTGTTTTATTACAGATACTGAATTTAATTTCCAAATTCTGAACAAAAGATCATAGTAGTATTTGGAGTTATTTGTGAAATCTGTCTAATTCATAAATTGAATTTAAAATGATGACCTACTTCTAACACAATAGATTAGATTGATCTGCTCTTTGTATTATGTAAGTACATTCCTGGTGGATAGTTCTTTTTACTTTCTTATTCCATTTAACATCTTATTTGGGAAATTCATCAACATTATTTATATAGTTATATATTTAATCTAGTCAATGTTTACCATTGCAATATGTGATTATACCAAAATCTCTTCTTCACTGAATTGTTCATGGGTAATTTAGTAGCTTACAATTTAGAGCTATTAATAATTATGCTGCTATGACTAATATTGATTGTTGTTTCTCTTTGTGTTTAACCAAGTATGGAATTTCTAATGTACTCAGTACGGATATTTAACTTTCGTAGACCCTGCTAAAAATTGTTTCAGAGTGATTATACTAATACAATTACACTAGTGTGAAAGTTTAATTAATTTGTTGGTGATAGCTCATAGTGATTCAGAAAGAAAAAAAAAACACTAGTAAAGCTGAATATTTTTTCACACTTTTAGAATATTTGATATTTTCTTTTGGTCTCTCACTGAAACATTTCAATCATTTTCTACCAGGTATTTCTTTACTCGTTGGTGTGTAGATTTTAAAATTTGTATATAATATGCTTTGATAAATATAAATATTCATATATACATTGATTACATACACTAATATATTATACATACTATGAAGTTGTATATATAGACATTTAAATAACATGGAAATGTTCATATGAGAAATACAATTTTGTATAGAGTCTCTTTTATAATTCAGCGACTGCTGTGGATTCCTACAGTGTTGATTCTGGTGAACACTAGAAGGCTTATATAGTGTTAGTATAACTGACGTTTTATTTTACTAATTTTTGACCCATTTTAAAAATTGTTTCCTACACAAAGACACTAAGGTGATTTTTATGTTCTGTTTTCTGTTTAATTGTACAATCCACTAGAAGAATTCTGACACATTTAAGTTAACTTTTTAAATGCTTTTTTTGTCCAGTACTGCCATTTATGAAAAGATACATCCTGCTCACTAGTTCACTGCCATTGATGTTCACTGCCCTAAGGTCAAATAGGAATAGGTTTATTTCTATAACTGCTATTCTGTCAATTTGTTTAACAAATATGGGATTTTATTGATCGGTAAGGTTTCAAGTACACTAAGTCTTCCAGTTTTGTGGCTGTGAAAGCTGCTTGGCTATTCTTGACTCTTGCCTCCTGAATTTCTATTTTGTCTGATCTGCAGTTTCTGTGTGTATGTACACACACACACACACACACACACACACACACGCACACGCACACAGGTTAAGATTAGAATTGGACTGAATCTATAGATGTGTTGGAATAGAATTAATCTTTCCCATACACTATATTTCAATCCATAAATCATACATATGTCTTCTTTGAAAAGGAAAATCCATGTTTCTATGTAGTAAACCTATATATGTATTTCTAAAAGCAATTCATTATTTTGTGTTGCTGTATATGTCCACATAGATGGTCCCCTCCACAAATTCAAACATGACAAATCATATGAATCACACTGCCAGTGATGATCATTGATGTATTATTCCTATTTTTCCAATTGAATATCCTCTATTTTTAAACTTGTATCTTATAATTACTTTATTTTATTTATTTATTTATTTACTTACTTACTTATTTGTGGAACCAGGGATTGAACTCAGGCCCTTGCACTTACCAGGCAAGCACTTATTCTTATTTTAGATTTTTTTTTTTTTTTCAGAACCAGGGATTGAACTCAGGCCCTTGTGCTTGCCAGGCAAGCGCTTATTCTACTGAGCCATCTCCCCGGTCGCAAGCGCTGTCTCCCAGCCCCAATTACTTTACTTTAAACAGAGAAAAAGCAATGACGATGATGCAGAATTTCAAAATAAGACAGCCTAAAATTATGGTTTTGTTGCATCTTTGGGGGAAAGGAGACAAGATGATTTATTAATATGAATGGAATATTTGTGTCTATAGGAAATATTTTCACCTTTTAGTGATTAAATCCGATAAAATAAATTTTTAGATTAAAAATTAGCTCTCATCAAATTATTAACTTTCTTATTGAGCGTAGAACATGAAATAATAGAAATTATTCTTCATTTCCTACTTGAATGACGTGTTAATGAGAGATATAATAAATAGAGTTGGATCAGTTCACTATTTAATGTCTTTTGCTTCCTTCATCATAACATATCTTAACTGCTTATAAATTTGTACATTGCAAATAAAAGATCACCAAGTTTATTGACATATTTTGTTACAAAGATTAAAAGATACAAAAGATACATGGTAATCTATTGAGGAAGCAATGCTCTACATAAACATACATGTGTATAGTTTATATTACAAACAATTATGCATACTAACCTATATATGTATTTCTAAAGTTTGAATTCTGTATCTTTTTCTTCTTCGTCATTCCCTGAGCAAGTACTAATAAATAAGTATAAGATAACAATCACTGGTGTATAGCCTAAAAAGTTAGTATGCAAAATAAAGTTGGAGACAAGTTAGTTTTCATTTAGAACTCATATTATACTGCCAAGATTTATTTAATAAACAATAAAAGTAAACCATGAAATGACAAAGCATTATTCAACAGTGAATCATTAAATATTTTGAGGCCAGGGAGATAGCTCAGTGCTATAAGCACCTGTCAGCCAAACCCAAGGACCTGGGTTTGATCCCCTGGACCATATGTTGTGCTGGCCCCACTTGGGGCCCACCTACCATGCCTGCCATTGAAACCCAGCAATGTAATCCCAGAGCTGGAGAGGCTGAAACAGGAGGATCACTATGAGTCTGAGCTCCATAGCAAGGCCCTATACCAAATACATAATTTTACTTTTCAAAAAGCGAATCATTAAATATCTTTTGTGGGAGGTTAAATGTAACCTGAATTCTATGTGATACTGAACCAATAATGTAAGAATGAGGGTAAAGAGTTAACAGGTACTACCATTCATGAAAAGGCCTTACTAAAACTGCTAAATTCAAGGACAAATGCACATGAATGATGTAAAGCAGAAAGAAAGGTACTTGTTGAGACCAGACAGAAAATTGCCTAGGGACTAATATACTACCTTCATTGGTCAAAAGAAAGATTTTAAATTTTGTTTTAAAGAAAAAGCATCTAGAAGACTTTATGAAGATACATTAGGTATTCCATGAAAAGTGTATGCCTGGATATTTGATATTTAATTTTTTTTAAATCAAGGAAACCAAGTAAAAGGATTTTGAAATACTCCTGAATGGAAAAAAAAAAACTATGTTTTTCTATCCCAGTCAATAGTCTTACAGGTTTGTATGAGGACAGCTTCTAGACAAAGTTAACTCCGTGTCAACATTATGTTGGTACATTTCACTTTTTAACAAAAAAGACAAAGAATTTAAAAAGTGCTTGCATGTTTTATATTAACTTGTGGCATGGTTGTAATCACTAATGGAACACTCTTGTGGATACAAGGTCTGTTTATTTTTATTTAAGTCTACCCATGTTTGAATTTGTCCCTGAACACTCCTGTTTATAAATCCTGCTGAGTTTAATTAACCTGAAAGAATTGGGAAAATGAAAACATGTGGTTATTCTCCTGCTTATCACTGATCAAACAATTTAGGTAATTTCTTCTGCCTTTAGAGAACACTTTCAAACTCTTTCAAAAATGTATCACCCAAGTATGAAGTGATGTGAAATTGTTTGTGAGGAATACAGCTGATTCGAATACCTGGATTGACATTGCCTCCTAAACACGGTTCTAATCTTTCAGAGAACAGCAATGTCATGCCAGAAGTTGAAAGACTAGGTCCATTTAATACAAAACATATTAACTAAAGACAGTAATGTTGTGTGTTTTATTCTCTTTATTTAAATATGTATATTTCCAAAGTTATTCATTTTTAAAGAATCTGAGGCATATGATAAAACATTGAAAAACAATGTTAGAGAATAACGTGTAATAAAAAGGAGGTTGCAGCATTTATGTACGATTCTAGAACACATGATACTGTATTTCTTAAAGGTTTTAACAGTCTTTTGCCTGACATTTAAAAACTTAGTTTAACAATAACAAATATTTTATATGATTAAAAATTGTCCTTTAACTTCTGTTTGCCCTATAATTACTTTTCAAATATTTATCGAAGATATACAAAGCATAGTAGAATATTATATAAGCCCCGTGAATACTATTGCTGCAGAATGCAGACTCAGTTTCTTCCACCAGTGATTTTTGGTCTTGCAACAAAAATGCATTTTGATTTCAGAATTCAATGAATAAATATAGTATTTCCTGTATATTTTTTGTAAAACAGAAATAATTAACTTTTTCAGGTTTTAGCAAACCATGAAGGAACTAAAATGTAATGAATTAGTAGAAGTTAACCAGCTGAATTGTGTGTGTGTGTGTGTGTGTGTGTGGTGTATGTATGTGTACATATCTACAAAAATGATGGTGAAAAAGACTGGGTGAAAAGCTTTGGTATAAGAGGAGCAAGACCTTAATCAAGAAACAAATATAACAAAAACACACTTGCTAAGCAACACTGAAAAAAATATTTACAGTTTCCAGAAAACCATGTAAGAAATTTGGAAGTTGCCACTTCTTCATAACAAGTAAAGAGCTAAAGAAAATGAAAATAAGATCAATCACTTTTCTTAGCACTATTAAAATAAAAGAAGATGTAGTACCAACTTTTGATCTCAAAATTAAAACTATAAACAGGCAAATACAAAGAATGACAACTTATAGGAGCAGATATATTAATAAGCAGAAACTTCTGTAGGTTCTATTCCTTGGGTATAAAAACTTAAAATATAATTGACAGTTTGCTAGAACACTGTATGGGCAAGTCTAGGACAAAAATTCTAGGTAAAGTATCATGAATACATGGTTGAGATAGCTTTGAGAATTTTACTTCAAAAAGACTGGCTGAGTTTGCATAATGATTCTTGGAAAAAAAAAAAAAAAAAAACCTCCCGTATAGCAGAAGAGAGGTAATTTAACTATTTTTGAAGTACACCAAAGCATTTGTCCTTCACAGAATCTTCCTTCAGAAAAAAGTACCTATTCAGAGTCTAATCTATTAGATTTTTGTTAGAACCCAGTGCTCTTGGGAAAACTAAACACACACAAGATTCCTTCCTTCTTAGCCTTCCACACTTGGCCACCCTACTTCATTCCTGTAAGGTCAGGGCATGAGAAGCAGGGGCACTAGTCACAGGTCAGAAGCACAGACCCTGTACAGGCCCACAACCAGGACACAGACTATAAACTTCCTCTCACCTCCAGGCTTATCACAACATTTTAAAGGCACTTTCCTTGAAGTTAGTTGGCCCTGACTATCAACGTGAAATTGTAAGATCTAGCAAAAAACAGAAGACACAATTGAAGGGAAACAGCAGGCATCAAAACCAGACTCGTACATGTGAGGGTTGTTAGACTTATTATACTGGAAATTTTAAAAGTTATAATAAAGTGTTTAGGATTCTAAAAGATAAAGTATATAACATACAAGAAAAGATATGTAATCATTGTGCATTGGCACATATAGATATCACAACTTGATTCTTTTTATTTTCCCTTTGCCCTCTTTCTTCTCATTCGTTCAACCCTTTCCCATCTCTTGAAAGTCTAAAAAAGGGGGAAAGAAAGAAAGAATATTTTGAGGTACATTATATGTAGTGTGTTCTTTTTGTGTGTGTGCACTTAGCACAGGCTCTACAGGGTCTCACTACACAAATCAGTGATCCTCCTGCTTTATGCCTCCTAAGCACTGAGAATACAGTCATGTGCCACTATGCCCAGTCTCAGTCGCCATCTCAGTGTGTCCTGGGGTTGGGCCAGCACTACATGCCGGAGATCGAACCCCAGTCTCTGTGCTGCATAAGCAGGCACTTTAGTCCACTGAGCTATCTGGCCAGCCCTGTAGTGTGTTCTTTGCTGTAATAGTTTTCATTTAATTTAAAAAATAAAATGAGAAAAAAGGGAAATGAAAGTTAAAGTACTGAGGACATAGTGGAACTCAACAACAAATTCAACAGTAAATATCAATATTATTGGAATCTATATCCTACATTGCACAAAAATATCACAATAAACATTGAAGCCTGAATAGGATGTATGTACACATAGATCATTTTCTGGCCATAAAAAAGCCTGAAATAATTAAAAAGAATAGGAATCCTACAGTATCTGCTCTCAGACACAACGTAAATAAAGAAGAAATTAAGCAAAGAAGGATTCTGGGAAGTATCCCGAATACTTGCAGAATTAACAACTTAGTCCTAAATAACACTTAGGTCAAGCATATTATCTCAAGAGATTCAAAAAAAAATTAAATAGAAATAAAGCACAGCTTAGCAAATTGTTTTAAACAGATTGAAAACAGTATTAAGAGAGAAAAAAAATATATATACTACTTAATGCTTTATTAGGGTTCTCTAGAAGAAAAATATCAATGAAAATATTTGTATAATTATGCAATAGGATTTGTTCATTATGCTTGTATAATCAGAGGCAAGAGAGGCCATAATGGCCTTGTAGGAGGCAAACCAGAGAATCCCAATAGCTTCAAAGCCAAGAAAACAGAGAAACACAGAAATAAAAGGGATCAAGAAAGAAGTACTACTTCCAGATTGATGGCCCGGAATCTCACAAGAGAGTTGCTCTTCAAAATCTGATTGGAAGACTGACAAAACTGTTGACCTGGACACAAGTGTCCAAAGATAATACCAGCAAATAGTACATTTACTCAGGAAGAATGGAGCTTTTCCAAACAGGTTCACACCTTTTTCATTTCTTTTTGTTTCATCGAAGCTATAGGCCTGTTGGTTTATATAATCAAAATTGTGTGGGCCTCCCACTCAGTCTCAGACATACGCCGAACTATGCCTGATTAGTGTTTTAGGTGTTCCTCAATGCAGTCCAGGTGAAATATTCTGATTAACAATCCATACCTTGTCGTCTTGCCAACCAGACACATTTCCTTTACACATTCTTTACTTCTAAATACAACAGCAAGTTCATAATTATGCTTAATATATTACAAATATTCTGTGTATGAAGGGAAACAATTCCTTCCACAGGGAACAGAAGGCAAAGATTTTCTTTGAGTGATGCTTAGTCATCACCTGATATTTGGTGATTTAAATATTGTAATATATATTTAATAATATTTAAGAACAGAACTTAAGTCAGTCAATGTCTTTTACAAAGAAAGATGTTATGGGCTTAATATATGTATACAACCATATTAATAAAATAGTGAACACACCCACATGATAATTTTAATTCTCATCTTCTGCAACTGGTCCTGAAGTCCTAGCTGGAATTCATAACCATTCTACAAACCATTTGGTGTAGTGTTTGTTTTCAGCAAGCACTTCAGCAGATCTCTGTTTGCTGGGTGCTAATCACCCTTAAAGGACATGTATCATACGCCATCTTGCTTGGATCGGATTGTTATAGCTGCCTATTGATGTTAATACTGAGCTGTGATAATACTAGGAGACTCCTTGAGAAATCTCCTAAGCTGCAAACATACTCTTTTTCAATTCCGTCAGGGTAGAGGAGTCAAAATTCCCTCAGCAATTCTGGATCATTCATCCCTTTCAGCACTGTCACTCCCTTGTTAGATCATTGATTCAGAAGAATCAGTTACTTAAAGTGACCTTCTATTTCAATTGAATCATCACTGCACATCCAAGTGGAAGTATTGCTGCTTTTAGAACTGAGTTGCCTAAGCTAGAAGGGCTTAAGGGTGCAAGAATGCAAAGGGGAAAAATTACTATGGGGTTATTAAGAGTAATGGTGAATGATTAAACTTTTGTTTCCATGGCTTAATTATTACTTGTGAACCTTGGCTATGGGAGAAACTGTACCATATACTAGATAGATTTATTCTTGTAGAGAATTTTTCCAGGTCATCATGAATTGCCAAATATTCACAGTAAGAGCATCTTCAAAATATACCCTGCTAATCCAGTTACAATGGGTGGTAGGAATATAGTAACACCAGTAAATGTCATGACCAGGATCCCACTGCCACACTTCTTTGATAGTGAGGTATGCTTCTTGTTCAAAAGCTAGGCCATGTGCAGTACTCTGATAATGAATGCAACAGTTCGTAAGGTCACAGATGGTAGAAGGAAGGCAAACCTGTATCTGAAATAGGGCTCTATTTCCGCAAGGACAGGCTAGGGGCCTTTCCGTCATGGAGTGTGCAATGCAATCCGTGCCACCAGGTCACAGGCTGACTACCCTGGGAATGGTGCCACATCAGGGAATCAGAGTTGCTCTTTTCTTCTGGCAGATTGGGCATTCAGCCGTGCCTATAGGCATTCAGCAGGGACTATATACACTATATCACTACCATCTTAAAATCAATTTCCATACCTTTTTGTCTGACTTTTGTTTGTATGGAAAAGAAAACTCAAGAGGTTATTTCAGGTGGTAGCATGCTTCCTCATGAGTCACAGTGTTAGGAACTTTCTGAATTTTGAGCCTTATTCCAGGCTGACAGGCAAGAGTAGGTGTTGACTGTGAGTTCCAAAGAGCATCAACATCATTTTGCTGGGTAGCTGCATCAAGAAATGTTATCACCACTTCCTGGAGAAAACATGAATAGTTTTCTCAGGTATAGCTGGAGAAGCCAACACCACAGGCTGTGGGAAGAGGGGTGACTCTGCCATGGAGGGTGGGGAAACCTCTTCCCCTGCAGAAATTATCTCATCAGAATTTAGGAATTGATTGACCTCCGCCTAATCAGATTCATCCCAAGCATCTCTATTCCAATTTAGAGTAACTCAGTCTCAATTATGTGCACCCACACTTTAAATGCAGATAGCCTCTCAGGTAGAGAGTTAAGCAAGACGGTAATTTGTCAATTGAATAATGAAGGCTTGTTTGGCTCTTAGCAGCTTCATACTTGAGCTTGAGTGAGAGAACTTTCACCTTCAGCACATACTTATAAGCTTTTAGATATTTTAAATGTTTACAGACTAGGAAATTGGAATATTTGAGATCATTATGTTACTTTGTGGACACACGCAGAAGCTTCTATATTGTTTGTTTATGTCTAGAGCTGAGAATTTGAATATTTCCGCTCTTTATTTTTGTATTTTGTATAGAGATACTCAAAGCAATCTTCCAACACAATTGAACTTCTTCCTTTTTCAGAAATGTTCTAATAATCATAAATTCACTAAATTCATCTAATGTGACCAGAGTCAAATTAAGTTAACCAAATGCATATATGTTGCACAGTATTTTAAATGGTTTATACATAGATTCTATCTACTTTCTATGTAATCAAAAGGAGAAACAACTGCAACTGCATGTCTATAAAATTAAGGAGACAACTGAAGGAATTAAAAAAAATGATTAGAGAAATTGGTCTGTCTAATAAAAATGTTCCCAAGCAGCAAAATAAAAAATGTATCATAGAAAGTAGTAAGATAACTCTTTCTCAAATCAGAAAGAAATGATGAGATGGAGGAAAGGGAGGAGGGAAGGGAAGAGGATAAAAAAGATTAGACGTATTTATATATATACAGCTCCCTACAAGGAATAAAACCATGTACTAATAAAAAGTTATGTTTTTCTAGAATCACTTTGCTGTACTCAAATCAGTATAGCTATGGCTACCTAGAGAAAAATAATATATATATATATATATATATATATATATATCCACATGGAATTTGATAGGTGATTAATGAAACTGGAATGCAATGGGTAATGAAACCACAGAAATTAGACAAGCACATGGAGGTTAAACAATATGCTGTTGAGTAATCAGTTGGTCACAAAAGAAATCAAGGCAATAATTAGGTAATTCCTAGAATTAAATGACAATTCCAGTAAAACATACTAGTAGCTAGAACAATTAGACAAATAAAAGACACTAAAGTGATATGTAAGGGAAAGAAAGAAATTTAATTATTCTTTGCAAATGGCATAGTGCTCTAAATAGCACACCCCCAAAACACTGCACTGAAAGATACATAGAATTAATCACCAAGGGGCCAGGGAGATAGCTCAGTAGAATAAGCACTTGTCTGGCAAGTGCAAGAGCCTGAGTTCAATCGCTGGTTCTGCAAAAAATAATAATAATAATAATAATAATAATAATAATAATCACCAAATTCACTAGCATGGCAAGCCACAAAATCAACACACAGAAAATCAGTAACATTCCTGTACACCAATAATGTATGCACTGAGAAAGAAATTAGAAAACAAATAACAGTCAAATACCATCAAGAAAAATTAAATGCGTAAAAGTTAACCCAATAAAGGAAGTGAAGATCTCTACAGTGAAAACCATAATACTCTGAGAAGGAAATATTAAAAAAAAAAAAAACAGAAAATGTGAAGAAATTACTTTCAGAACATATATGGTCCAAATGACCACAGTATGAAACCGATTCAATACAATCATCATGCAAAAAGCATTTCTCAAAGAACTAGAGAAAATAATGATAAAATTTACATGAAAATGGAAGTGACCCAGAATAATGAAAGCATTCCTTGGCAAGAAGACTAAACAGGAGCCAACAAAAGCCTAGTTGTGTTTCCAAAATTACAGTGATACAAAATAAAACAACAACAAAAAACCCCATAAACAGGATACGAGCACAAAAGACAATTTTGCATTCTTTGAACAGACCAGAGAATGCAGAAACCCCCTGGGGACCTAGGTCATCTTTGATAAAATAATCAAAACCATACCTCAGAGTAAAAGTAGCCTCTGTAACAAATCTTGCTGGGGAAACTGGAGATATATCTATATCTATATCTATATCTATATCTATATCTATATCTATATCTATATCTAT
>NDGN011557730.1:3838-17428 GCA_002564285.1 Tympanoctomys barrerae | reverse complement strand
TCTATATCTATATCTATATCTATATCTATATCTATATCTATATCTATATCTATATATCTATATTTCACAATATTGAACCTAAAACCATGTGGTAAAATAGATAGAATCTTGAAGACATAGACATAAGCATGGTCTTTCTAAACAGCACCGTAGTTATATGAGAAATAACATCAAAAATCTACAATAAAATTGTATCAGAATAAAGAGATTTAGCACAGCAAAGGAAAAAAGTAATGAAGAGAGAACCTACAAAATGGGAATAAATTTTTGCCATCTTTTCCTCAGACAGAGGACTAGCATATAGCGTATAAAGGACAAAAAAATACCTCCCATCCCCCCAAAACGAACAAATTAAAAGATGAACAATATTCCTCAGAATAAAGGCCAGTAAATACATGAAAAAGCACTTAACAACTATGAGCATTAGATAAATTTAAAGTAAAACATCATGAGATTCTAACTCATTCCAGGAAGAATGGCTGTGATCAAGAAATCAAGAAAGAAAAATGCTAGCAAAGATGTGGGGATAAAGGAATCTTTTTTCATTGTGAAACTGTACACTAGTGGAGCCACTATGGAAAGCAGTATAAACATTCCTCAAAAACTAAAAGTAGAAATTACATTTTCATCAGCTACTTCTCTTCTAGATATTGTCCCTCCAAAATTAAAGACATCACATTACAATGATATGCATATACCCATGTTTATAGCAGTATAATACCTAAATATTGGAAGATTCCTATAATGTACCTCCATCAACATGAATGGTTAAAGAACAGATATCTATACACAGTACTATATTAATCTTCTGTAAATAAATATATTTCCGTCACTTGTAGGGAAATGAATGTACCTCGAGACTGATATAGGAGAATGAAACTCCCAATCTGAAATATAATCTGGGTCTGGTTCATGTTCTCTAAAGCCAAGGAATGAATTTTAGGAATAACGGAGGCTAACAGCAGAATATATTTATTGGAGGAAAGAAATCTTCTATCTGTGAGGGACAGATGGGGGATCCAAGTGGATTTCCCCTCTGCATAGTTTCTAGGAATTTTTATAGAGCAAAACCATGAGGTGAGGCAGGCCTAAGGTAGGAAACATGGGGCCTTGCATGAAAGGTGGGACAAACGTCTGGTCTGCTTATAATGTTTCTAATTCAGCTACCTACAAGAAGACTGTAATATTAAGTTAAGTCAATCAGACAATCAAGTTTAAATATCACATGCTAACTCCTATATGGAAGTCCCAAAGTGAATAACTAAAAGAGAGAAATAAAGACAGATAATAGGAAGAAGGCAGACTGTATTGGGGGAATGGAGCAAAAGATGGATGAAAAGGAGGAAAGGAAAGAGAATGAATGGCATATAAGAAGAATTAAGAGGTTGTATGTACACTTAGAAACTTGTCATAATGGATGTCATCATGGTGTACTGTAGTAGTAGAACAATCTAGAAAGTGAAATTAGAGAGGAGGTATCACTGATGAAAGGACAGCTTTCAACTGCTAATAAAGACGCAATGAATGTATCCATACCCACCAATTTGTTGACTTAGATGAAACAAATTACAGTACTTGGAAAGCACATCAGCTAAAAGTCAGACAAGAATAGGTAGACAGTCTGAATGTACAGATGCCCAGTAAACACACTGATGACTGACGTACAGTATGCTTATATCTTTACCAACACTCATTTTTCACATGTTGATACATGTGTATGTTACATATCCAGATAAGAGCAAAAATATTAAATCTGCTTCTGATAATATGTGCATTATTATTTTTCATATCTCAGGGTTTAAATGATCTATTATCTCTGGAACTTTGTTCTTTTTTTTTTTTTGCTCTTTTGTTTTATGGAAATCTTAGTTTAAATGCTGCTTACGCACTAATTTCAATGTCATTTGTCAAGAAATACAATATCAAATAACAGAATTTCAGTGCCCTAGTGATCTCTGTGCTTGATCTATTTGTATCTATCTCTTCATAACACTTGGTGAAGGAGACTTCTACATTTTATTTCTTTTTTCTTTTTGAGAATAATGTATAATGGAAACTACACAGAATGAATGTTTCCTAACTCACTTACTTTATTTTATTACGTTCTTCCATATCTTTCCATGGCTTGAAGAATCATTTCTAATAAAATGTATGTTAGTTTATTTGTGCATTCACTAACTGGAAGGCTTGTGGTTGTTTTCAATTTGATGCAATTATGAATATACACTCCACAAATATGAATGTTATGATGTTTGTGTACATGTAAGTTTGAAAATCATTTTGTCATGAGAAGCTAAATTGCAGAATTGAGTGGTGAGAGACTGTTTATCTAATTATTGACATTCCCCCTCTCACCCTATACTTGAAATTGTATTAGAAGTACATGAGTCTCAAGGCCCTGCCATCATCATGTATCATCACTCTGGGACTTCTTAGTACTCTCTGATTTGGTTAATCTTGGGGGCTTATCCATTTGCAATTAACCTCCTAATTTCCACTCGTTATGACAAATATTCATATATAAATAAAAAGTAATATTTCATATTTAGAAAATAAAAAATGCACATAGTTACTTAACAGTGAGTTTATCTAAATTATGTTCTTGAAATATGAGTATTGCTAAAGTTCTTATTTAGGTTAAACCCTTCATAAAATGATACTTAACAAGATATCTTGGCCAGCAAAATAACCCCGCGGTCTAGGGCATCTGCCTAGGCAAGCTTAGGCAAGCTTAGGCAAACATGCAGGGACCACAGTTACATCCCTGGCGTCACATGTGGCACCAGCTTAACCCCCAAGGTGGTTAGATCTGGCCAAAACACAAAACAAAACAAAACAAAACAAATACATGTTACATGTAAATTTTTACGTTTGAATATAATCAATATTTCTGAAGATGTACTTCAAATTTTCAGTGTCTTGAAATGTTCTTCATTTAAACTGTGGTGCATTGTGGAAAATCTATTTCATAGTTTAGATTTTATTTGATGAAATATTTTTTATTAACAAATGTTAATAACATTTTGGAGAATCTATTTCTTATTTATTTATTAATGTATTGGGTTGTTGTAGTGTCTCACTACACAAATGGGACTCATGGTGATCATACTGCTTTTAACTTCCCCAGTGCTAGGATTACAGGCATGCACCACCATGCCCAGAATCTGGCCAGCTCAGAGTCCCTGTGGAAGGGGCTGGGGCAGCATGTGATGCTAGGGATTGAACCGCTGTCCCTGAGCTCGCCTTATCTTGCATAAGCAGGAGCTTTAGTCCATTGAGCTATCTTGCCAGTCCCTCTAATTTGTATTTTAGATTTTAATAAAATATTTTCATTAAAATTATTAGTAACAAATATAAAACCTGAAGTACTTTTGCAAATGGTGTAACACAACATTGATGGAAAAATAGGTCCAGAAAAAGAGAGATGTTTTATATTCATTATGAGTGAAAAGATATGACAAACTTAATTTTAATAAAAACTTACTTTCTGCTTCATACAATCATATTGGTTTTATGTGAAGGACAGTAAAGTTAAGTGGAGATTTTAAAGTGTTTCTGTAGTACATCTAATTTTTTTTTCATTATAACAGTTTATTTTCTCTTATCTAGGAAAGATGGATCAAAGGAACCAATAGTTGAGATGAGAACAGAAGATGAAAGAATTACTAATCATGAAGACGGAAGCCCGGTAAATGAGCCAAATGAAACCACACCACTAACAGAACCCGAGTAAGTAGCTCGCGTTTTGTGTCTTGACAAATAGGAGAAAAATGAAAACATATTATCCTTATTTGTAATATGTACTTATGAATACCAACATCATTTATCATATAATTGTACTATTTATTTTTAAATGAAGCACATATGGAATCCAGTATTTATTTCTGGAGGGCCAGCCAGATAGCTCCGGGGACTAAAGCACCTGCTTAGGCAGAGTGCAAAAGCTGGGATTCAATCCCGGGCCTGCAGTGCCCATCCAGCCCCTGCGGCACCCTGAGAGGGCAATTGAGACTGGGCGTGGTGGCGCGCCCTGGAAACTCAGCTCTTGGGAGGCTGAAAACAGGCAGGTCACTATAAGTCCGACCTACATAGTGAGACCCTGTAGACCCTGCAGGTCTTGTAACAAATACATTTTAAAAAATTCATTTCTGTTGACATCGTGTCCATGCATACTTTGCAACAATATCACAGAAATTCCCCTATTGAATTATGTATTATAATTTTATTCAAATATATCAAAATATAAATTGGTTGTTCTAGCACAAATCTTTCTATTGAGAAAAGTACTTATTTCAAAATACGTTTTGCCAAAATGTCAAAATTATTCATCATTTTGAATATATTACAAAATATGTCCAAGACTATTAAATTTTTAAATATTGAAAAGAAAATGAAGATATATCACTGAAAAGTGTACCATTTTAATGTTCATATAGTAAATGATGCTTAGTCTCCTATTCCAACCATGTTATTTATTTCTGTTTGTAGCTTTCATTGCTCTACTACAGTGGTAGATAAAATCCAGCTGAGCTATAAAGGTGGACATATATCTAGATTCATATATACAAATATTAAAATTATTTAAGATAGGCCTATTACTAAGAAGATATGCTATTTTACTGAATGTGTTTGATATCAGGAAAACAATGATGATCACATCATATACCTCTTCAAAATAGTCAGATTTTATTGTTTTCCAACCAATGTCTCTTTTTTCTCAACCAGAGAGCAGTCCCCTCCAGATTTAACATGAGCTGAGAATTGCATTCCCAATCATAGGCTAACTGTTGTCACAACTGAAAAAAATATTGTTTTTTTTTAGAAATAGCATCTGTTATCAATAGTGAAATAATCTGTAGATAAACACAAAGAACTGTACAGTTGGTAATATTTCAGTACAAGTGTCTGGCCAGTTTCAATCCTTCTGTTTAGAATTTACTGCATTCTCCCTTGAAGTTTACTCTTTTAGAGCCAGCTGTCACAAAGTAGATTTTATAATCGCTCAGATACCAGAAATCTTTTCACTGAAGCCACATATTAGACACCAAAGCTAAATCCTACCACGGAACACTTTCAAGGTTATGTTGGTCTGCCTGGAAATCTTTGAAAACTACCCAGTCATATAACTGCTCCATGACTTAGTGAGTACTCCAGGCTTAAATATTTAAAAGAAATAGTCAAAACAAAAACAATACAATCAATAGTAGTCTTCTTGAAAATTATTTGACATACACATAAATAGTGAAAATTTCTATATATAGAAATATAAAATCCGGGAAGGCCAGATAGCTGACTAGACTAAAGCACCTGCTTAGGCAGAGCGCAGTGCCCAGGGTTCGATTCCTGGTTCTACTGAGACAGCAACTGAGACTGGATGTTGTGGCATGTGCTTATAATCCCAACACTAGAGAGGCTGAAAACAGGTGGATCACGAGGAGTCCAATCTGTACAGTGAGACCCTGTACACCCTGTACTAAATACTTTCAAAAAATAGAAATATGAGAAAAGAAATATATTATCCAAAATTTAGTTCAGAATAGTTCATTACAATTCAATCCATAGTTGTATGAGGAAGATATATATTAGACATTATAGTTTTTTCATTTTTTCTATTAGTATATGGTTGCACATTAATTATTATACTGATCATGGGGGATCTGAATGTACATAAAGCTCATATTAATTCTTTATCCTTTTTCTCTTCCATCTCTCCAACCCACTTCCTCTCCGCAAGTACTAAAATGTCATTTCCATTTCCTTCCTTTGCTTCTTCATTTTTTCCTTAAATCCCTTCCTTTTCCTGGCCTCCCTCCTTCCATGTTTTATTCTCCTTCTAATTGTAAAAGTTCTTCCTACCTCCTGATATACATCTTCCATTTTGTCCCTTATTTACACTTTAAGCTTTTCACACAATAAAAACAGTGTGCTATCTATACATTATTTTAACCTCTTGTCAGGGCTCAACATTTCTCTTCCTGTGAATACCACAGATGGCTTCTTTGTTCGAGAATCCCTTCTTTCCTGCGTTTTCAGCATGTTACAATGCAAGAGAAAAAGAAGTGTGAATGCTGTACTTACAGGACATAATAGAGCTTAGCCTAATAGATACAGACAGCACTTTATTTCAAATAATGGACCCTATTAGCTTTTATAAAGAATTTGCTTTCAAAATTTTTGGTTTTACCCGTACAGGTATTTACTGTACAATTATTACATACATTGACATTGTTTTATGGTCACAATAAAAACATATATAAATATATTTATATAAAATAAATTACAAGGAAGGAAAGCCCAACATTACTTTCCCATAAAATGGTGACAGTAATTGAATTACAACACTTTTGTAAATAAATAAATAAATTATTGATGTGAGTAAAAATTATTGTCTGAATAGAAGACATTTCTTCTCTTGTCCATAATCACATAGACAAGCTGTGAACACAACTTATCATTACAATGGTATCAAAAATACAGGAAATCTTGATCGAATAGTGCCAGTAATATCATTAGTATGAACATTCTTAAAGTTAACTTAATGCTAACATAGGATGCTATTTTTGCATGTTTTACAACAGTCAAAACAAGAACTCAGAAGTGATGTACACGTGCAAAGAAAAAATAGCACTGAAAATACGCCAAAGAACACTATAAATATAAAAATGTATAACCCAAATATATTAATTTGCATTAAAATTTAAAAACTTTGCTAATTCACTTTTAACAAGATATGTTTAATACTAGTAAAACCATTTTCGGGTAGGTCAAATAGCTCAGCAGATTAAAGCGCCTACAAGCAGGCACAAGGGTGGGAGATTCAATCAGTGGACCTGCAGTGCCGGGCCCGCCCTCGGGGCATGCTGAGATGGCACTGAGACAGCAAGTGAGGCTATGGTGGCGTGGGCCTGCAATCCCAGCTCTTGGGAGGATTAAATAGGTGGATCACTATGAGTCTGATATCGTAGTGAAAGCCTGAATACCCTGTAGACCTTCCATAAAATACAATAATAATAATAATAATAATAAATCAATAAAATAATTTTCCTTTATTTTTATTTTATTTTTTTGGCAGAACCGGGGATTTAACTGAGGCCCTTGCACTTGCCAGGCAAGCTCTTATTTTACTGAGCCATTCCCCGGCACCTCCATTTTTCTTTAAAAAATTGAAAATGAATAAATTATGTATCTGTCATGTAAAAAGATTTTGGCTATTTATCATCTGAAAGGACTATGTTTTAGTATTTTGTAATTATTGCATCTAAGATGCCCTATATACATAATTTAGTCCATCTAAAAATTACAAATATTTTGCCTAATACATCTGTCTGGTATGTGTTGCATTTTCATAATAAGCAATCTTAATATTCATTGCTTCTTCAGTTACCTAACTCTCAATTTCATAGTATCTAAATATTTTCCAATTAATCATTGCAATGTATTTGTCTACAGATCACTAACTTAAATGTTAAAGAATGTATACAGTCATTTGTTAAAGTGGATTTTTTTATATCTCTCTAGAAAACTGCCCTTAAAAGAAGAAAATGGGAAAGAAGTTATAAATCCAGAAACTATAGAAATTAAAGTTTCTAATGACATCATCCAATCAAAAGAAGATGATGGCAAAGCATAACACAGTATCACAGCGGCCGGATCAACACTACAGGAACATCTGGATTGCAGTGACCCTATGACCAAAACTATTCCACTGACCTTAATTTCTTGGGAACCTTTTAGCTTGGAATAGCTTGTACACCTATACATACGACCACATACTCCTGCCCATAATGCATTTTCTTTTATTGTCGTTGTTGTGATTGTTCAGTTTTAAGAATTTCAGTGTAGAGACTTGACTGGCACCAGCTCTTATGTGTTGATTAGATTCGATGATTGAAGTGCTGCAATTTGTCATATGACTAGAGTGCTCTATTTCTTACGAACTTTCTCTCACATAACATCAAGAAATTTTCAAACTCTCTAACACATGAGGTTATAATGAAACACACAAAGACACACAGAAACAAACAAACAAAACCAAAACATAAAAATTGTGTGAGCTAAATGTGTAAGAGAGCCCTGCATGTTTTTAAATCTTAATTTGGGCAATAGGCTATTAAATGGCTTTCATCTTGAAATGAAGGCAGGAAATAAAGGTATACTTTTTATGAGGAGAATTTCAGGGAACCCAGGCTTAGGGAAGCCAATTATCTTTTGCAGATATTAAAAGTTGAGGAAACTTTGGAGAACTCTTTTCAGTGCATTTTTCAACATTGAGTTTTTGGTAGACTAAGGTAGCTGATCAAACTTGTTATTTATTTTTAAAAAAATTAGTAATGTGTAAAATTAGATTAGGAATCTAAATCTCTGTCTCTTTATATATGCCATATCATTCACAATGGAATATACAAAACTAAATGTACTGCTTGTGAAAATTAAACTGGCTTCTGCCCACAGCTTCAAATAAACCAAATTGAAATTGGAATAATATTATTATGCTATCTTGATATATTTATAAATACACAATTTTCTTTTATTTTTAAATAATTTACCAAATATCAAATATTTACTGTTCCAATATTTCAGATAATATCCTCAGATATTTTTTTAGTGCACATATTTAGGTAAAACTTTTAGAATCAATTTTTTTAAATTTTATAGTTTCTTCATTAATTGAAACTGGCTAATGGAAAATAAAAATCTAAGTTTAGTTAAGTTAAGAAGTTACTTAACATTTAAATGTAACATCAAACGTCAATTGTAAACAATCAAATTGCCACTATGTGTTTTTATTGTGATTCTTATAGGTGAAAATCATTTTAAGATTTTTGATAAACAACCTTGATTGAAGAAATTCCTTAAATGTTCTGCAGGCTTTCTAATATCACTTATTAGGGTCTATGTTTATCAACTTCCAAGCTATGCAATCTCCCAGAGGTAAAACACTGAAATGTGATTTAACTTATATATAAGGAAAATGTATTTATGACTATAAATATACATATGTATTGGGAAGAGGTTTTAGATTATCTCTTAACCTAGGCATCCAAAGGTGTTTGGGGGCCTCATTATATTAATAACTTTTGGTGTTTCAGTTTTTGACTGAATAGCTCAAATGTTGATGATTGAGAATATATTCCAATAGAAGACTGGAGAAATTAATAGTGCAGAGGGACTGTTATGAGAATGTTTCTCTATAATTTGGTGTGTACAATGTTAATACCACATAAATACTTTTATTTACAAAGTGCTTGAAACTGTCAGCCAGAGAGAGACAAGTAATTTCATTCTGTCCTACACTTGCTGGCCATCAGCAGGACTGAATATGCCCATCTGCATGTTAAGACACACACACAAAAAATTCATAATGACGTTGCCATGTATGATAGGGTGACATTTCAGGAATTTCTCCTTCCTACCATTCAGGCATATTCTGAAGAACAAAATGCTTGTGCCTATTTAGGAATATGAACAGTCTCTAAACAAAACAAAAAATAAAAATGGTTAAATTCTTTTCACTAACTTCATTTTCGAACTGCTTTCTCACATTTTTGGCTATATTTGGTTTATGTGTGTCTAATCATCTGTTTTGCCTTATATTATTCTGCTTTATTTTGTGTGTTTTGTGTCAGTGTGATAAAATAGTTAAAATACTGGAATTAGTTTGTGCAACGTCAACAAATTAGTAAAGTATCTATCAATGAACATGAGGGCTAATATTTCCTGGATAGGACCGTGTGAATTTGAGCTAATCACACAGAAAAAGTTCAGAGGACTAAAAGCCAATTTCGCATGTTTACTTTTGTTAGACTTGTGCTACATTGAAAAAATAGAGAAAACATAATACAGAAAAAATATTTTTATGTTTTCTCAATTTTAATGTTCTGCTTTCAGATTCGTTGAATTTCTATGTAGATGGAGATATTTCTTTATATATATATATGCTGTTACCTTCCTTGCCACTCATATGCAGTAATTACCTGCAGTCAATAGATAATTTGGAAATAATGTAAGAAGGCTGTTTCAAGTGTATTCTTTCAGTTCTTTGAACAATCCTGACCTCATGTCCTTGAAATTTATGCCATGCAGGAGCAAGGCATTACTGTGATAAATCTATAGCTTAGCATTTTCATGGAATGCTCCAGATTAGACTATTTGTAAAAATTTCCACATAAGAAATGGCTTGTAGTAAAATGAAAAATATGAGTAGAATTGAAGTTATTTGTTTCTTATTTTCTGTTATCATTCTTGACTAAATATATCAGTATAACTGTGCGTATTATTTTTGTCTGAGAATACTCTTCTGCTAAAATAAAATGTCTTAAGTTCACTTACTATAAGTACTCTTAGGATAATCTGAACCTTTTGCTAAAATAAGAGGTAAAGATTATATAAAAATTGCTATTTCTTATTAGATTGTTTACAATTAAATAAGAACAATTAAAACCTATAATCTGAAATTAATAGAATTTTAATGCATACTTTAAAAAGCTGGCACAAATTAAATGTCAAAATATTACTGACTTGCAAAGGAATTTAATTAAGAATTGTGATTTATATAGTTTTATTATTTTGAGAAGTAAAATCTATTGTCATTGTAATATGAACATCTAATACCAATATAATGTCCTCAAATTTTGCTTTATTTTTTAATATTGATGCCTATAATTTTTTTTCAAAACTATTTGATCCAATAAACTTCTAAAGAATTTTAGTCTAATTAAAATTTATACAATGTAAAGATACTATGAATCAAATTATTTATTTCAGTGCCAAAAATTAATTGTAACTTTGTAATCAAATTTTTTTTCATGCTTATTTTAAATAATTAAGATGTATTTGTGCCTTTGAATTATCATGACACTCTGCTCACTAAAAGAAATAATACACTCATTGCTAGCAACATATTCTGCTCACGCCTGCAACATTCTGGTCATACTGCCTTGTTTATATTCAGTAAGTGAGCTCAACTCAAACACATTCACTTGAATATAAATCCAAATATAATAAATTATACTTTATAATTTATTTTCATTTATAAGAAAACAATTTTCATATATGCCTGAATTATTTTTAATTTGTTCTGTATTGTTTTTCTAGACAATACATACAATGTAGATATTGTTTAAACTGAGGTGTTAGGCAGTTGTAAGAAAAAGACAGCAAATAGTTTTCAAAATCAGGTAAATTCAGTGATATCACTTTATTAGTCCTGTTCTATAATTTTGATTTGATATTGGAACATAGGAAAAACATGTTCAAATAGATTTAGGATCAATAAATCATCCTTGTGATGATATAAATCATTGAAGAAAATATCTACAACTGAAGTGGTAGGAAAATATTCTCCATTTCATGATTTAAGAATACTGACATATAATATTATAATTATTTATGAAATTATCCATGTTCTTTTTCATGGAAAATAAAATAAATGCTCTATTATAATTCCTCTTGGAGTTCTTTATCAGTCATACCCAGAGTGCTTATTCAACAAATTTGTGAGAAGGTGAAAATACTTTTTAATGGAGATCAATGATGTTTCTTATGTTCAGAGAGAAGAAATTTACATTTTGTTAGTAACCATTTGGAGTTTTCATACATAGAATCACAAATTGAAAGTGCATATGGGTATATTGACATGTGCTAAAATGAAAAGTGCAAATTCAGAGATTTGTAGCACTCCAACTACAAAATGAAAAATTTTCAAGGAAGCATTCTACATGTAGACTTAAGGATGTTCCAGGATGAAATAATTTGGGTTGTAAATGAGAACGTTATAAAAGGGACTACACATAATAGTTGCTGAGTAGATATATTTTTCTTCTATGTTCTACCCTTCCTTTTTGAAATACTGCATTTACCCAAGTAGATGCAGCTACTTAGCAAGATTATACAAGAATGCTTATGAATTATTGCCCCATATTAAAGTCAGAGAATTTTATGTTATACATAATAGTTAATATTTATTTAATAATATGTTTAAGATTCTTAGAAAATTAATTCATTATTCACTATAGGATTTTACCGATGATTTAATTGTTAGTTGATAACACCTTTTTTTTTTTTTTTACAATTTTTAGATTTCTTGCCACAAATGGCTTATGAATATGAAATTTAAAAATAGAAATTTAGGTATTGAAACTTTACTTTCTTCTGATATGAAAATATGTATTGCTAGCCATCTAGTTCTATCCCTGCATCAAAAGAATAAGCAAAGCATTGAATTTGGGGGCAAAATAATACCAACCAGGCAGGAAAGTAGAAGAACAAAGAAATGACAGGAGACACAAAGACAGAAATGGTAAACAGCTTCTACCCTTAAAATAGGTAGGAAGGAATGATGGTGTGAAGTGCTGTACTAGGGAGGAGGAACATTGCCTATGTGAAAATTAAGGCCAACAATACATATACAGCCAAGGTATCCTTGTGAAAACTAGAAGAGAAAGCTCACAGAGATAGAACTTATGATTAAATCTTCAAATAAGATTTTTCTGCTCTAGAAAAATTATGCATATTATAAAATAAATATTACTCTCAACAATCAATGTAACTGTTCCAACTCTCAAGGAAATATTCAGAGTTTAAATTTTGCCTCTAATCCCTGTTAGAAATAGGTGAACTTTTAGAAATAAAGGTTAACAAAAATCACTTTTTTTGATATGTGAATTCTATTCTGTGTTCAGTATGCATTAAAACATACTGTCTTTTGTTTTAACTTATATATTTCATTCAAGTTCTATATTCTTAAGTTAGTTATCATGAAGTTTTTTTAATAGTTTTATTATAATATGTCCCTATGAAATGCTGTATATATATGTCTAAACTGTAAAAATTATACTGCAAATGTTGAAGTTTTGTATTTATGAGACATTGAAAGTATGGCTTACAGTATATCAAAACTGTCACTCTTCACCATTTGTATATTAATAGTAAAGATACTTTTACTTTAATAAAGTGTCGAATTTTATGTTTATTTCAATGGTATCTCTGAAATGAAAAAGCTGATGCCCTGACAAATAGTTACAACTTTAATTTTTTCTAGACATATCTCCAAGTAGTTAAAAGAAGGAAATACTTTCTGTTACCTTGCACCAACCTAAATCTCAATCTTTTGGCCTCCTCTCTGCATCTGTCTCTAACAACAGGACACGAATGCATAGGTAGAAGAGAGGCCCTCGGGATGCTGACCCGGACCCCTGGCCCTCAGCAGGAACATCAAAGAGGAAGTTTCTAAACATGTCAATTTCTGCCCCCATGCAGAGCCCACCTCATGAGAGGAGCTTTGAAGGGGCCCTCCCAGCATCTCTTAACATGGTTTTCTTGTGATTCTGATGGACATTGAATTTTGAGATCTGCTCAATTAGAGACCGTTTTTCTTTGACGAGTTTTGAATTTATAAATGTCGAACAACTAAAGAAATACAGGAGAATATGTTTTAACACAACATGTACCTTGATCTCTACCTGGTGTTCTGAAAAATTATTTACAAAAAAAAAGTCTTTAGGTCCAGGGAGATAGCTCAGCATCATAAGCACATTCTTTGGCAAGTGCAAGGTCCTGAGTTTGATCCCAGGTACCAAAAAACAAAAAAAA
>NDGN011557725.1:3360-21986 GCA_002564285.1 Tympanoctomys barrerae | reverse complement strand
AAAGTAGCGCCTCTCACACTGGCACCTAGCAGCGTCCTAGAAGTGAAGTCAGGAAGCCAGCGGAGCCCTCACATCACATTAAATACTTAGGTTCCAGGACTATTAAAAAAAAAAAAATCTGTTTGCTGAAACAGCAATTTATTTAATTCCTGACTCTCTTGGCTCATGAACGGCTGCCGCTGCTGTCAAGAGCCAGTGTGCCTCAGGCCAAAGGTGGCTTGAGGGACACTCAGTTATTATGTAATTCAATCTATAAACTGTGATGAGGGCAAACTGCTTCCCAAAGAGAGGCGGAGAAAACGTACCTCGGTGAAGCCTTTCACCACAAGCCGGCTGTGCAAGTGCTGTAGTGGGCAGCTGAACTAACTCTCAACAATCACTAGGAAGTACATTTTAAAAAGCATTCTGGAGAGAAGTAAAGCCCATTAATGTAAGACTACCAAGAGGAATCTACTGTACCTTTGGGAAGCCTGGTAGGGGGAGCATTTCTGGCCCAGGCATACAGAATGTTGGCTTTATCTGTACAGGTTCCTTCATCACAAAACCTGGAGGAAAAGTGGTTATAGTGAATATTCAATTAGTGGAATGCATAAATCATTCTCCACTGGGGAGGCATTTAAAAGCACAGCACAACCATACATCATGATATAGAAAGAGCAGCTTAAGATACCAATGGAACAAACATTTTCTACATGAAAAAAGCAACTCTAAAAGGACAAGAGTTGAGCCGAGGAGATAGCTCAGTAGAATAAGCGCTTGCGTGGCAAACACAGGGTTCATGAGTCCAATCCCCAGTACCCCCAAAAATAAATAAAATAAAAATAAAAGGAGAGGAGTTATTTTTACTTTATTTGACCACTGACTTGCATAAAACAGTCCTGTACATGAAGTGTATAATTTATACTTTGATATGTTCAGGTATGGAGGAGTACAGTCCAGGTAGTTGGGAAGAGTAGAAACCAAAGCACTGGAAACCCAGAAACACACTAAAAGAAATCTCATACGTATTTCCCCTCCTGGGATCAGTATTGTCATCAAAAAGTGTGGCCGACAAATAATAACTTCAGTAGGGCAAGTGATACAAGCGTACCCCACCTCGGGGACTCCTGGCTCTGCATATGTCTGTGGCTGTGAGTACTGGCTGTGCCATTTATAAAGTGATTTCCTGTTGTGCAAGTCATGTAATCTTCCTGAGTCTTAGTTTTCGCTCATGTAAAATAGGGATAATCACACTTACCTCACAAGTCATTCTGTACATAAAGTAAGATATAGGCGAAAGCCACTTTATTCACCTCCAAATGCTAGACAGGGTTACTACATCATGTAACACAACATTCATGCTATCTAAAATTCACAGTTGAGGAGAGCTGCGTGGTGAGAAGACCATATAGGCAGACAAATGCACCTGGAGTTCCATTCCTGTGGTGTTTCTAGTGTGTTTAGAGGCGCTTGAAGGGCCGCTGTCATCTCTTTGAGAGGGTTTCATTGTCAGCACGTGAGAACGATGTGTCTATATTACGTAGGTAGGATGGTCCTTAGGACATCGGGTAGGGCAAATTTGGTACACAGTAAGCTATCTGACTCCAACTCGCATGTGTTTTTCTAATGGCACTATGGCTCTTCATTTTGTTCTGTTATAGAATTGAATTTGCTCACAACATTGTTAGGTTATATTTTTATGTTGCTATTATATTGTGTTTGAGAAAACTAAGGTTAAATAAGATTAGTGGCAGGAAATTAGGCAGATGTGAAATATCTAAAGACTATTCCGGATAAGGAGAAGTACAGCTACCTGGGCAGAAGCTGACTGCTCTAAGAATAACTGTGCCCTGCCCATGACCTGGAAATCAAGTGCAGGCAGAATGTGGTGGCTCTGTAGATCCGTCAGAAACTGAGGCTGGAAATCTGAGAAATACTTCAGATGCGGAAGCGAAAAACACTCCTAAGTTCCTTCATAGTCTCAGGCAGGGACTCCTACCTTGTGTCTCCTGATAGGCAGAAGACAGCTGGCAAGAACCGTGTTACTTATCTGAATCAAGAGGTGACAGTCCTGGACCATGATGTAAATCCCAGTAAAGTTAGACTTACCAAAGTTTTTTTTCCCCCTCCTATAAATCAGGCTGCAAAAAAGAGATTGTGTAATGTGTAATGTAAAACACATCATCTGGTGGCTTCATACTGTTCGCTGTCAAGTTCAGTATACTTACGATGAAGGATTATTACCATGTGAGAACTGAGCTTCGGAATGAGTGTCCATGACATCTTCATGCCAAGTGTATTAAAAGGCTTTCTCTGTTGGACAGTGTCCAAAAGCAAAGTTGTTTTTTTTTTTTTCCCTGAGCCTTATGCTATAATCATTCAAGAAATGAGATTGTCAGATATGATGAACTTTGTATCTCGCTGCTGTGATCTACTAAAATTTAAAGATCTGGATGGCAATTTTCATAGCTTTCAACGAAGTTCATAAATACACAAATGCCTATCAACAATGTGATGACAGTCGTAGGTTAAACAAGATAACTGTTTCCTCTGATTATGGAAGTCGATTTTCAGCGTGTGAGGAGAAGGAACCAGATTGAAATATAACACAGAAGACTGGTTTAGTAAATATTTCTGAGTTATGTACTTGATTATGTGACTTGCTAGCTCAAACTCTTTCAAATGTATCCCAAAATAACATTAAAATAAGCATTACAGCATAACACATGAAGGCTTTTATGAGCTGGGGCCTTGTTATTTCTCCAAAGCCCCTCTAGTTGCGTCAGACAGCTGCCAACTTATAGTATCTCTTCTCTTCCCTTCCCTTTGCCTGGAATACCACATTCTAGCTCTCTGCCTGACAAATTTGATTAAAGTTCTCCTTTAAGAGTCGGTTGAAGGCTGCAGTGACAGCTCAGTAGAATAAGTGTTTGCCTGGCAAGAGCAAGGTCCTGAGTTCAATCCCCGGTACCACAAAAAAAAAAAAAAAAAATCAGTGGCAATTTTTCTCCCCCAGGAAATGTTCTCTGATCCTTTGGATTCAACTTCCATTCTTCTTAGCTATAGTACCTGCACTAAGTATCAGCTTCGTTAACTGTCTCGCCAACCACACTGTGAGCACTCCGAGCGCTGGGTCAGGCCTTCTGTCCTACATTACCGACACCTGCAGCCTTGTCCACCACTTAGTAAGCATTCAGTCAATATATGCAGGTGTCTGCTTAAGTGTCAGCTTTAAACTTGCCATGTAAGTCTTTTAATGGAATTAACTAAAATTGTCTTCCACTATCATGTATTAAAAAAAGTTAAAATTTTTTAGATTAAAACCTTTTTTAAAATGGATGTATATATACACAGGATAGCTAGGGTGATTGTACTACTAATTTCTATTGTTTTTTTGAAGAGAGCAGTTAATGCTTAAAATTTTTATTTTGACCAATTTTATAAGCTCTTATCTACTACTTTCAAAGTAATGTGCAATATAACAATCATTGCTGAATTCCTATTATCTTTTTTATTCTCTTTAAAATTAAAAAAAATTACAAGTTGTTTAAAGCTTCTCTTATGATTTCAATTTCCTGCTAAGTATTTGGACACTGTTGTCGTTTTGTTGTATGATTAGGACACTAAACCATGTTTATTTGTTTATGTATGAAAATTTCTAAATAAAGTTAATTATTAATTTAAAACCCTCTGAACTATAGCCTTGGCTATATTGTAATTAATTTGTCATTTGTCTGGTATTTTGTACAAACCAGATTACACTCACTCACAACACTACAAAAGGATGGCGTTTGAAAGCTGAAAAAGTTCAGGAAATTTAAATGACTTCAAAAGTCACACTGAACTGCAATTCACAGCCCTGGGTATCACCAACACTTCTACCGCAGTTCATTTAAGGTCATGACATACTGCAGGAAGCGAAGCTTTGGTTGATATTATCATTTCTGAGCTAAATTTCAATTTATACATGAAATTCTAAAATCACCATTTAGCTGAGATACGTTACCTTGATGTATTTACAAAGACAAAAATTTTATATTTCATTCTTTCATCAAGTCTGACAAAATAAGAGCTTCAAAACCAAACCTGGGCTTTATTTTAAAAGGGTTTTTTGAAGAAAGTATTAAATTCAAGAGGCACAAAGGACGACTCCCTAGGGGATATGGAGATAGGGGGAGCAATCCCAAAACTCAATGTGTGAGAAGAGTAGGTGAAAAGCAGAAATAGTAGGCCAATGGAAAGCGATTCCTTAAAGGATAACATGACCGAGAAGCAGCACACTATTTAGATAACACCCTTCATCACTTCGGTTTCTCGTTTTCGTTTCTCATTTTAAACGAAAATGGCACCACATTTTCCTAATTGTTTTTGTGAAGGAGAGAGCATTGTGCATCTTGACATTCCAAAGAGCGTCCTCCACAAGGACAAGGATCGTTACTGTCCTCACTCCCAAGGCAGGAATCGATGTGGCCCTTGATCAATGGCTGTGGTAATTTCAGGCCTCATCAACAGGTGTCTTATTCTTAGTGTTCTATCAGCTTTTCCTAAAGGTTTCTCCAGATTAAGCCAATTAAATCATGAGAAGATTCATAACTTTCCTTTACTGGACATGCAGTAAAAAGAACAAGCATCAACATTTGCAAGTAAGACAGTTCTAGATTCTTGGATCTACAGAACCCTTTTCACCTCTAATCCGCAGGGAAACCACTTGGATGCCATGGATATTTTCTGACTGTGCCAAGCACTGAAAAGTGCTTGCCTGTCATTTTAAATTATCCAAATAAACCATGATTGCCTGTTAAATTGTACTCTCCGGTTGTATCTGTTAAAAGCTATTTAAAATCCAAGGTTATGCAGAGAAGACCAGAACTGGTAAGTCAGGGCTTCTTTTGCTTAAATAAATAACTAAAGTCATGCCCTCTAGTTAAGTCTGTATGCATTTAAACTCTAAGTTTAATGCATTAGGTATCTAACAGAACCACAGGCAGGAAGATTAACCTACCGTTAGAAAGCTTCCTTGAGAAACACAACATAAAATCAATAGCGTATGTGGAGAGGACAAAATTGCATTCAGTATGAGTCAGGTCTTTGAATGCCATCAATGGCTCTATAAATCTGTAGAATATTTTTTCTAATTCAGATAATCCCACGTGAACATCGATGCAATGGGTATGGATTAACATAGTAATTAGTGGGAAACTTGATTAGAAATCTAATGAGAACGGTGATTAAGAAGTACTAGCCTGACAAACAGCACCACAGGAACTACCCCCTAAACTTCTTCACCCCACCAGATCAGAAAAGCAATAAAATCCCAAAGAGCAGAGAGTGAAAAGCGCAAGTCCTCACATCCTAACAAAGTGCTTGGCACATATTGGATGGTTCATAAATACTTTATTAATAATTGAATGAGGATAACAGTTACCACTTTTGCGTGCTGGGCATTCCACAAAGTACATTCTTCATGTGACCTCACTTACTTTTCATCATGCCCATTAAGACAAGTTTAGCTGCCCAACTTTTAGGCAAGGCAGTAAACCAATTTAGGCTAAATCATTTAATCGCAACTACCAAAAGTAAAGCTGAGTTTGATCTCAATCTGCTTTGACTTCAATGTCTTAGCCCTCTGCTAAATACACCACCGATATAGGATAGCAACTCTGCCTAACACCAGCGCTAGATCTGTGAAGAAATTTAATGATATCCAAAATTATGTAGCATTTGTTTCTCCTGAAACTGTCAAAACAATTATAACCATGACAAGTTATTTTATTAAGGTTGACACTAGTCTACTAAGACTTTGGAAGCCACTAAGGACCTCTTCTCAAAACCTCCAATCCAAACACTTAAAAATTATCAGCTAGAAGTTAGAAGCAGATATCAGCTGTATTTTCATGAATTTATGAATTATGCTATCCCAATATAAAGTACAACACAACTGTATTTCAACACACGGAAAAAAGAGCAAATGAATATGAGTAATGTTTGCCTGGCAGAAATTTATACCTAAACTTTACTACTACACTTAAAGTCACAGTTTAAAATGCTTAGAACAAAGAATAATGCAGATTCTTCATAGGGCTTTGTTTTTTATTTACTCTGAGATGGATGTTACACATGTCTAACTTTTGAAATTTCCTATGGCACTACACACAAAGAGAGGAGTGCGGAAGGCATGCTGTGTGTGATTCTTGCCATCCTGTACAGAGGACGGGAATGGGATATGGAAAGGGTACGGACACAAACACTATCCTCAACTGAAGAATCATTACCACGATGAGAGAGATAACAAAGCTATAGCAGTATCTGGAAAATAACATCATTAAAAAAGGGTCTCTTCCATGAGTAGCACACAAGGCATCTCAAATAAGGGCTTCTCAATATATATTTACATGTTTTAGCTACTTTTCCCTTTCCCCTCATCAGCATCTGTAGCCCTGTGGAGATGGTGGCATTTCAAAAGACACAGCAGGTGGCTAATAAATAGGAGCAGCTGAAAGGGATTCAAGCTGAAGCCCGCTAGGATGGTAAAGCGCTGCTGCTTTAGCTTGAGACTGATTCCCAGTTAGAACAGCTGGAGATAGCCTCCTTTACCCAGCTGGGAATCTGCTTTTTTCAGAAAACATCAAACAACCTGTAGAGGCCATCTTTGATTTATAAAGATTAGTTGGTTATAAGTATCATCAGAAATAGTGTGAAAATCAAATATTAATTACAAGGACTAAAAATAATTTCAGCTGTGTGTAGAAAAATCATATCAAAGTACAAAGCTGGACACATAAAAAGTGCAGCCTCTAACTGAACACTTAATGTGTGTGGTTTCAAGTGTACGCCTCTGTCTTTCTGTCTTCAGAGTGTTATTTTAACTGACAGCATAAATTGTACATATTAACAGGGTATCACTTAACATTTAATCCATAATATGTAGCATGATGATTCAATTGGGTTAAACATATGAATTTATTTTTTATTTTATTTTTTGGTGGTACCAGGGATTGAACTCAGGACCTTGCACTTAACAAGCAAGCATGGATTCCACTGAGCTATCTCCCTGGCCTAAACATATTTATGTTCTCAATCATTTATTATTTCTTTGTGGTGAAAGCACTTAAAACTCCATGCTTTTGGGAACACAGAGTACTGTGCAAATTGTTATCTACGGCCACGACACTCTGTATGCCAAATCACACTTTTATTTTGCACAAAAAAATGGCAATTTTCCATCGTACTTTGCTTTAATCCGTTCACCCTGGGCTCAGCAGAACAGAACAGGCAGAGGACAACACACATATAAAAAAAGAAAGCACCTCAAAACTAACCCAAATGTCCAAACAAAAATCATAATTTGCAAAGCTCAAAACTCTCAATGATCATTGGGATATTGTCAGAGTAAAAATGAAGTATTCATAGAATAAACAAGTACAGTATCTGAAGAAGTTCCAGGATCTGAAAAAAACTGACTACTTTTTAGTGGAGAGTCTACAATTTAAGTTACCTGGTTTTCCACACCTCAAAATCCTCACCTTCCCTGAAAAGCCCCAACGAGGTCCTGGCAGTGTGACACAAGGTAAAACACTTCCTATCCCTTGCATTTGATCCTCAGACCACCCAAAAAATCACCCGCTCACTTAAGATTCATGCTTAGCCAATGAATCTGAAAGACTTAAAATTGCTATGCTTCACCCCATCTGCAAACACAAAGAAAGTCCAACAAATCATGCTATTGCTATACTTGCTCTAATTGTGGTGCTACTACTCTCTGTTGGTCCCTAGATGTGGTTAATTGTCTCCTTCTTAACATGCCTGAGAAGGACATTATTAGAGCTACATGTGACAGGTACCGTTGCCTCCTTGACAGAGCCACTGCTTTTCTATCAGTTGGTCCTTATTTGCATTCTCCAGAGGTAGGCTAATTTGGAACTGAGCATCACCCCTAATCTAACTATAAAGGGACCACCCTACAGTATATTAAAAGGTTCGCATCAATATATGCAATTTAAATGCACATGCATATAATTAACTAGACACATTACCAGCATGAGCTGCTAATTTGGAAAGAGATACAAAAGACTGGAATGTGCATAGAGGAAAAAAAACCTGTAAAATTAAAATGACTACATAATGAAAATTGCTTCATGCTGTGTCTCCTATTTCCATGTAAACTTAATATAACTGTAAATATATTTTAATGAACAGTAGAAAGAGGCAATTACAAAGAGCAACAGAGGGCAGCCCAACAGTGAAACATCATCAGAATAGCTCTTTGCCTTCATATTAAAAGTGCTGCCTGAAGACAGAGGATGAATTACAATTTCATCATTCCAGGGGAAAAATGTTTTCTATATTAAAGACACATACCTACTTGCCAGCCCGCTGGCAGAAAAAAAGTAAAAAGCAAAAGAAACAGAACCTTCAAGTGAAGTAGGGGGAATCTGAACTAACAAACAGAAAGGAGAAAATCCCAGCTTGACATTTTGGTGTTAAAATATCTTCTTAGTTTTTTCGACATTTGTTAAAACAGCTTGGTATTCCTCAAAGGCTGCCCCCAAGTGGGAATAAGCTCTTGATAGTCTCATATATCGAAAATCATTATAGGTGTGCTATCCCAAAATATATATGAAGATTTGTGAGTCTTCATTTAAATGCTACCTGTATCTTGGAACAAGCAAATAATAGAGTTGCAGCCGTAAAATGAATTCCATGACTCAAAAATTTCTGAAAAAGAATGCAAGACCTCTGCCACTGGTGAGCCTCTGTTATCAGTACATAACTCAGGTGGCAGGAACGGAAGCTGAATTGTCGAAAAACATCTGCTGAGTATCTGCAGGGTCGACTCTGTGAGTCGCTGGGGATGGAGGATGAAGGGTGTTTCAGTGAAGCACTCCGGAAGCTCAGCACATACAATATTCCATGAACTGTAATTCTTCAAGAGTGGCATGGATTTTGTCCAGCGTTGGAGGATAAATGCTCCACATGATATTTAAAGGGAGGCAAGGCTGGACTGTAAAGCCAGAGGCACTAGAGCAGTTTACTTAACCCATGTGTTCTAGCTTGCATGTTGAACCACCCTACCTTTACTTTTGGGAGTTGAATGAAGAGGTCAGTTAAAAGAAGGTGAGTAGGGACTGCTGAAAGCCATCTATAAAGTGTCAGCTGAGGCAAGCTTAGGCAAAGTGCAGGGACCATGGTTCGGTCCTTGTCACCATTTGCTATACCAGCCCTGCCCCCAGGGTGGGCTGAGCCAGGCACACACAAAAAAGTGAATAATAGCATTAATTATTTTCCTTGTTTTATGGATTCAAATCCAGTTATTATAAATTTATGTTATAAAATTTATAAATAGGAAGGTCACTAGACAGATATTTTAAGTTCCACTTATAATGGGTCTAGAGTTACTAAGGATCCTAATAACTCGATGCAACTGACTGGCAAAACCCAGAGGGCCTCTCGCTTGGGGTGAGCAAACTACTGTACACTCCTTAAAGAAATAGCTGTAATAATTTTAAAACTGACTCAGCATTTGTATGCATTATATATTCACAACACTATGGAATTTTCAAGCACAGAGAGACTTACGAATGACCTAGTATCAATATTTCACTAAAATGTAGGCACTATCTCAGCAAAGTTAAATGGTCTATCCAGGAAATCTACCCAGTTAGTTCAATGTTTTCATTCTTCTGTGTTGCCTTTTGAGTAATGATTTTATAAAAGCAGTGTTTCTATATAAATTACTTCACAATTTCTGTTTTCATTTTCATACTTATTGTGTTTGATTTTTTTTCTCAACTCAGGAGTATTTTGGTCAACATATTTTATAGATGTAATTTTAAAATAGTATATGTAAGGGTACTGATGTGTGTTTGCTTGAGTATTTTGTGAGCAAGAGAACAGTAAAGTAGATGTCATTCATATAATATAATTTTTCTTAGTATTTAGATTCATAATAGCATTTAAGTGCTATTACATTTTCTCACTCATTACGTGCAACTGAAGTGAAGCTAAAGCAAATTTAAAAAGCTTCCATCCCTTCTATTTTTTATACATCTAATCCAAAGGTAAATATTGTTATTTGCAAAAGAAATACTTTTAGAGCATAATAACCAAAAAGTGTGATTTTCTGAATTAAGATTCACAAGAGTCTGCCACAGAATAGTCCTTTAATCCTAGCAGTCGATTTATGAAAATTTACTGAAGAGCAAAATCTAGAAAGCTGATACTTGAAAGTATGAACTCTGATGTACTGGCTCTACTTTCATAGAAGCCCAGTCACGTGAATTTGGTTCCTGTATAATATGCCCCATTCATCAAATAACTTAAACACATTAACAAATGCTTTGATGGCACTTGGTCCATGGAGATTTCCACTAATTGCCCTGTGCTTTTAACAGTGCCAGATACATTGTACAATTGTTTATTATAAAAATGGCTGCTGCTTGCCTCCCATCTGACTAATGACCATTAGGATGCACAGAGAAAGGCCTGTCGCTCTACATGATTATGCAGACATGGCACCAAAACAGGTCCCTTGTCAGAGCAAAGAAAAGCACTTTAGTCATAGTGGAGAATAAAATATGTAACAACGATTCTTAGTATCAGTGGAAAAATAAAGTTTAAAATGCATAGCTATTTTCAGAGTTTATGTATCTCTAAGAATTCCAAAGAACAAAACGGAGAAGATATTAAGCCATAATCATGGTGTAAGCTTCTAAGGTTAGAAAACATATGTGTTCTGGGGGCTGGGGAAGATAGTTCAGTGGTCTAAGCACCTGCCTCGCAAGTGCAAGGACCACGGTTCGATCCTTGGTACTCCACGCCGTTCTGGCCCTGGAACCACAGGAGGAGCATGGTGGCCACTGTAACCAAGAGTGGTGGCACATGCCTATAGTCCCAGTGCTGGGGAGGCTGAGACAGGAGGATCACTACTCAGTAGTGAGTCCAAGCTGTGCAGTGAGACCCTGTACCAAACAGATCAATGAAAGATTAAAAAAGAAAACAAATTTATTTTAGAACCTCCCACAGCATCTACTACCATTCTGGCCTATGAGAGGCACTGAACAGAGGTTTACGGATTGCTCATGACATGATATGAATACTCACCAGGTCTACTAGGAAAGAAGGGGATCAAAGAGAGAAGGAAAGTAGAAGGGAGGTCGGGGATGAAAGTGAGCAGAGTGTGTCCTGTGTGTATATGCACTCACCCGAACAAAGCCCTGCTGTACAGGGGCATGTGCACAAAGGCGAGACTCACCGGAACGGTTAAAATAACCGCAGAAGCTGCGACAGTTACTTGAAAAGCCGAGGGGCGACGCAGTGAAATGTGGAAATAACTCAGCATTTGAAATTGGACATTTGGGTTTAATTCTGCTCTGAATCAACCAGTCGTGTTACTCTTAGCAAGTCCCTAAATCTCTCTGAACTCCAGACTGTTGCCCGTGAAGCAGGGATAATTACAGCTGCTTTGCAGAGGCAGAGACCACAGGATCAAATGAAAGGCAGATCACCTGGCGGAGTCTGAGTCAAGAGAGCGTGATGGGCAGAACCACTGTCCTCCCTGCAGTCATGAACCTTACAAGAGTCAAGAACCCTAAAAGAACAAGAGCAGAGTATGAGCAATCCAGCTTATGAGGCTTTCATTACTCCTCTGCACTGAGTCACACTATGTGTGACACCGAAATTAAGTCAGCGACCAATACTGACACATGCCCCTCGGCAGACGAAACTGGGATCAGCAACGACAACACGGGCTGCCACTGGACAGTCAGTATCTCCGGGGGAACAAGAGCACACCTGTTTACTAATTTTACTTGCAGAAATATACTTGGCACTCTTCAGCACCACCTGCACTTCAGGACCTTTGGGCCCCTGGAGCCCATCTTGCTTACCAGTAACTTCCGGTGGAGGAAGGCATATTGCACCCAAACAGCAACATGTGATGGACGGTATCCATGCTGGCTCGGGGTTTGAAGTCGACTGTCAGGAGAAAATGATACGAGAACATGAGTACAAGTTACACATCCGTGCATAACTGTCGCAACAGGCTGTATATGTGAACACTGAGAATTCCTGTATAACAAGCAGCTATTCCCAACTGGATATCCAGGTCAAAGCACGTTTTAGTCTTTTCTAAAGTGAAAAGTGGAAAAATGGAAAAACAAAAATAAGGTGAAAAGTGGGTGTGAAAGGAAAATATCTGGTAAACCTAAGCAACTAGTTTGAAGATAACATCATACAATACAGCACGCATTGTTGAATTCCTACTACTTTGTTTAATGAAATTTTATATCGTTTCTAATGCTGTTTTTTTCTATGACCATTTTGTATTCTTTTAAAAAAAATTGCAGTGTTCCTTCTCCTTATTTTCACTGATTTTAATGTCCCTCCAAAAACTGGTTTAATTAATTAATTAATTAATTAATTTTTTTTGTGGCCCGCTCAGCCCACCTGGTGCCAGGGATCGAACCACAGTCTCTGCACTTGCCTAAGTTTGCCTAAGCAGTGCTTTAGACCAATAAGATATCTCACCTCTGAAGGTCTAATTTAAATACAAAGCAGGACAAGGTGAAAACAAATACCTCACCACCTTTGTCACATCCTGAAGCAAAAGCATATCTGAGCATTTATATACTAGATCAAAATACAGTTCATTAAAAGATGTAAAGAAAACTACTTATGGCATGAAAAAGTCACAGCAAGATGTAAATCTAAAGCAAAGAGGAGATGCCTTAGAACAATACAGTGTGTGAAGGATTCTATCAAAAAGCCTACTGCTGGAGGTAGGAAGATTAGTCCAATGTGTTCACCTTCTTGAGTTTGCTCCTTTCTTACCTAATACAGGAATGATATTAGGACCCACCTTGTGTGCGCAAGAATAAGGTCCACTAGGCACGAGATATGCATAGGATTGCGTGGGAGGTTCCAACAAAAGACAAAACAGGAAATGAAATTGCATCTTCAAATAATTTCCTCCTTTCTATTTCTCCCATCAGACACCACAGAAATAATGGCTCCAAGGGGAAGAGATACAGGCATAATAATGAAATCCACTTTAAGTGTGCATTTCTCACAGGCAGAATAAACAAAGGAGCCTTGGGACGGTGACGAATGGCTTGATACACAGGTTTATGAGAATGCAAGGAAATACTTCTGATAAGACTAAAAGTGCCACCAACTCTTCTGACTCACTACAAAGATGAAGAATGCTTCAGCCCCAGTGGCTTTATACTGACCAGATCACCTGATATAAAAGACTGGGAGAAATTTTATAGGAACATCCTGGGAACTAAATACAGTACCTTGGTAGGGATAAAACTCTACAAAGAGCAAGACTCGCTAATTAAAGAAAATATGGTGATCCTGAAAGTACATAGCATAGAGGATTTCTCACAGGACAATGCCACTGGAAGTGAAAAACTTGAAAGTATGTGCCTGGGCAGTGTATTGAGCAGAGAGATGACTGTGTCTATTTTCTGGAGCTCTAAGCAGAATTTGTTCATGCATGATGTTGTTTGGAATTTATGACTTTTTGTGGGTAACTTCACACTATAATCAGGGCCATAAAATTTCTAACAATGTGACTTAGGAGAGAATTCCACTTAGCAGTTGGCTTTCTCTCCATTTTTCCTTTCCAAGTAGATATCAAGGTCAAATTTCCACATATCTGCCAAACTGAGGCCACAGAACCATTGTGAAGAATGTGCATAACCCAGTAGAGGAGCCAGTGATCTTGGAGGTATCCATATGTGCTTACAACCACTCCCAAGTAACCACTGGAACGGCTGGGACACACTGATGGCCAACAATATGTACCAGAGGGACACCGGGGGAGACCACAAATAATCAACCGGCTGAATACAAAAGAACTGACTCAAAAATCCAAGTCAGTCTGTCCACAATCACAAATGGCATTCTAGAATTTTGGTCTTCTAGGATTTATAACTGTATCCAAATTATAATTTTGTTTCTCCCAGGAGAATCACATGGCGTACAAGAAATGATGTATGTTGTATATTGTGCATATTTTTACACACTGTGAAATAGTTTTTCAACAATACTTTTCACCTTGGGCTAGTCATCAGGAATTTCTTTGGGGCTTGTTAAAAACAAGGTGTCCAAGGTCAACCCTAGATCAATCCCTCTCTTCAGTAAGACACAGAGTCAGCACCTTGAGTCAATCTCCAGCTATCATTCCCAGGGAAGTATGTCTTTTAAAAGTGTCCCAGGTTGATCACAGGTGATCCTGACCACAGTGCACCTTCTCAGTGGATGTGCGTATATTGTAGTGGGTGGTTGTACTCAGTTCCCTAATCTTGGTTTGGTTGAGATTGCATTATTCTTTTAAAAGTTCTGGGTAATCAACAGAAAAAGTTTCTCTGAAAACAAATTTATGAAGAGTTTCTGAAGATAAAATGAGTTGGTATTTTAGAATTATTAAATGGAATTTATGGGACTCTGCATTATATCACGTAACTTTAGCTGCATGACCTAAAATCCTTTTGGGACTGAGGTCTAAAGCATGCATAGAAATGTACAGTGACAAGGGAATCTTCAGTGAGAAATGGGCCCAGTAGTAGTGAGGAAGAGCAAATACACTATACTGATAGCATATTTGATAGAATTGATGAGGTACAAGATTTAAGAAATAATAATATAAAATGAGTATCATGATTTTTTTAAAAAATTATAGAGCCCAAATCCTTAACACTACTCCCTTCAACATTTCTGTATTTGTAAACATTGCTTCAAAAACTGAACTGGAAAACAAGGAAATGAAGATAGTTATGCTATAAGCTGTAATTTAAGGGTAAGATATGATTAACTTTAATGTTGGAAACCATGCAATTAGGCCAAAAGGGTAGGGTTAAGTGTACACCACACAGCACTGGAATCCATTTGCCAGCACGTTGAAAACCAGCAGCAAGGGCACATTATACCACTTTCTGCTAGCTTCCCCCAAACCACGAAGCAATTCTACAGCAAAAGAAAGATGCTCTTGCTGAACATTTATATCAGGAAGCTTACTGGTGAAACTGTCATCATTAATTCTCTTTAACATAGTTTACAGGGACTTCCTGATGCTGTTGACAGATGAGCCAAGAAATAAGACACTTCAGCAAGCCTAAATAATGAATTAAATTTAAAATTAATTTAAAATTTTCAATTTAAAATGAATTTTAAAATTTCCATTCAAAATTAAATTATGTATGAACAGAGGAATTTCAACACAAAGAACTTTCTAGATGATAGGCTGCTTAAAACTGAACTTTATGGTATGTTCCAGAGCCGACTAAAGAACCAATAGCCATTATCAGTCAAGCTATGTAAGATTAAATACATAAGCACAATTAAGCTCTGTTTTTTGTAATGTCAGTCCTATACCAGTGTCCTATTAACTTCCAGTAGAATCAAATCTACATCCTCCTGCTAGCATTTTAAATGTGTGTATAATGTTGCACCAGCCTCCTACCTCAACACTTCCAACATGACAATTCCCTACGCCCATCCATCTCTCATGAGGCAGCCTCTCTCACTAACAATACTGCTAACACTTACAAGGCATGCATTTACTGGGTCTGGTTCCTTTTCCTTTCACTTGAGTCTGGAGCAGAGAAAATTGTAGTAACTGTCCCTGGTCATGAACTAGAAAGTGGTGAGGCTGGTGCTGGACTACATAATAGTCTGGCTCCAAGTCAGCTCTAGTACTATGTGATGCTGTCACTCATAATGTATGCCCGAAGTGTTCCTTTATGTGCTCAAACTGCTGACTCCTAGAATATCTTTCCTCCATTCTCTATTTCCAAACAGGCTGTATTCCCAGTTCCTGATCAAATATTGTCTCCCTCCATTACAAAATTTTCTCAAGTAGACAAGGAGCACGTTCATCTTCTAGCGTTGACCACTACTTTAAGTAACTGAATAGCTCAACTGATGACTACAGAATTGAATGTCACAGTGAATGTCCCATGAAGGCACCAGCCCTGAAGGATAGCTACACAAGAAGTCTGATACATAGCTGGGTTTTCTCAGTGGGTCATTTTATGAGGAGGTAGCATTTTTCATATCATTGCATAAAATAGTTCTTGATATCAATAAGTTTTTAGTAATTACTAAATCTGTTTAATGGAAAAATATCCCAGTCTCAGGTTTATAAGCCACAATAAAATGGGTTTTCCTCCTTTTCACCCTTTTCTGTTACCTGAGAAAGTCTGAGAGTTGGGAAGGGTTGCTACGTTGGAAACATGACTATGTGGGTGACAAAGGATTGAAGACACTGATGAAATACTCAGGCCATGACAGGGTAGATTGCAACAGCTTCTGTTTAATGATATAACCAAGGAAATCAGATTTTCCCTACTCCTCAAAGGCCTCAAGTAAGGGTATTATTTTTGTGCCATGAGTAAAAGCTCTTTTCAAGTACTGCTTAGTTAAAANAAAAAAAAAAAAAAAAAAAAAAAAAAGGAGGGAAACCACTGAAAGATTCTTAATGGCCTTCTGGAGACAGATTGAATTCTCGTGTTGAAAAACATCCAAGAAAGGACCAGGGAAAGGACATTCAGTCAACTCTTGCACAACAGAAAGATGACTGAGTGATTGCATGGGGCTGCGGACTCGCACACACGTGTCCTTCTACTTCCTGCTGTGAAAGCCATACAACATGGATATAAGCGACGTCCCCTGCCAGACCTGGCTTGTCCTTTATGGTCACACTACTTGGTGAGCCATAGCATGAACAAGATTGGATTGTTCTTTCCGTTTTTAAAGTAACCCAACATCACTTGAACATGTATTTTGTGCAAGAAAGGTCACATTTGGAAATATTCAAATCTAACTATGCAATCTGTAACAGACATTGTTGTACATTCAAAAGAGAAAACCAAGGAAAGGAAGAGCCATGAATCATTAGATTAATTTTACCTATTTTTAAACTCAGCGGCTTCTATCTCATTTGTGTAGTGCAATTTGATAGATAGGGACCTGCCCTCATTAAGGAAAAGAAACATTTATTTACTGGCCAGCCACGTGAGGGAAAGCAAGCGGATGAAGATGACAGCTGAATTTCCTGGCTGAGTAGGCGGCTGTCAGAGCCAATTCCTCTGCGTGTCTGTAAAACACCTTTTAGACAGCACCGCAGTTCAGTGGTCAAATGCAGATTTTATTGTAGCTTCCCCCATTCCAATCCTATGATTTCTTATCTTAATTCAATGAGAAGAAACATTTGTACTGATAGTGTTTGGACAGGATATCATGTCTGCATNTTGTACTATGAATAACTACTATGAAGATAACAATATACAATGTACTAATTATTGAAACTGTCCTACTAATCGATTTTGAAACTCTCTCATTGTTATTTGTTTCTCAATAAAATTAATTATAAAACACTCAAATTATCAAAAAATTAAATGTTTTAAAAACATAAATAAAATTGATGCTCCAGAAAAAACTATGATTTTGCTCAAAACTTTTATCTTCATCAGAGTATTTCCACAAATATCTACTTTGATTCACATTTATATTCTCTTTCTCTCTCTCTTTTTTTTTTTGGTACTGGGAATTGAACTCAGGACCTTGCACTTGCCAGACAGGTGCTTAAGCCACTGAGCGATCTCCCTGGTCCTTTGATTCACATTTAATATTTCAACAGAGATATAGTAACACATTATCCATATTGCATGGTCATATGTAAGTATGACAGGCATGTACAAACACATTCCATGATAGTCATTTTGCTGTTTGTGCAAAATTATGCAGTATGTTAATAAAAAATAGGATAGTCACACATAAAGCCACAATTGTAAGCTATTCAAATACAGTTCTGACATTTGACACTATCAAGAGAATTTGGCATGTTTCAATAATCAATCCGAATTATACTTTGCCATTTGCACTTTTATTTAGTATCTTGAAAGTACAAGGACAAAGTTGTTTTAAATATTTCTTAACAATTCATATTCTTGTTTCCCAAATTCTGCTACACTGTGACCCCCCCCCGAACACCAATCCTACTGCCAAGACCAACAATGCCATGGAGAAAAATGCGGCCTACTGAGAAATGAATGAGTGATTTTTTCTTTAAAAAATGCAATTATTCCTTATATTAAAATAAGAATATAACTAAAGGCAAAAGATAAACTATCTACTATTTGAAAACCGCATTAAAAATGGCCATACACAATACTTTTTTAAGTCTTCATTCAGCAGACAAGTATTGATTTTCGATCACATTGCATGGCATATATCATGGTGGTATTCAAAAGCAGAAAAGGCACAGAAATAAGTACAGAAGACTAAAAAAGCTCTCACAAAAAGAATGAAAAAATAAAGCTTTTATGTTCTTTTAATTTTTAAAAAGGTATTACGAGTCATTAAGATGAATCATTTTCAACCTGATTTTATAAGGGCCTTATTTTCTCTCAGCTTAAGGCATTTTGAGATTTGAAATTTGAAGCAAGCCACCAAAACACACTAAGGTTTTGTTCTTTATGTCATAAGAAACCCCTTTAAAGTGAAAAATCTGGCCGGGGATAGAGCTCAGTGGCATGGCACCTGCCTGGCAAGCGTAAAGTACTGAGTTGGGTTCCCAGCACCAAATAGATAGATAGATAGATAGATAGATAGATAGATAGATAGATAGATAGATAGATAGA